>JAKSZP010004103.1:0-163056 GCA_022478985.1 Massospora cicadina
GTTCTTTATTTGATGAGACTGACCTTCTTATATGATTTACTGTCTTATCAGATAGCTTAGCATCATCCTTCATAGAAGGTTGATAACTCCAAAGGGATGATTGTCAGTCTATTCTATAATTGGATATCTCAGATGTAGCCTTTGCAATCTTATCAGACTGAGATATCAAATTCTAATCTTGAGTAACTTCGGTCATCATAGTTGAATCCCCAAAATCGTTTATTCTCATTCTCCATTCAGTGAGCATATAGGGCAGCGATCCCCACCAGGATCGCTGTTACTCCATTTTCACTTTCTACTATTTTGGTTTCTATTAAAAAGTTTAAAAGTCCACATTTCTTTATGATCTTAAGAATTCAACTAGACTTTTAGTGACTATGCTTCTTATTTTTGGAATTCCTGACTAGTGCTTGCAGTTACCAAACTCTCTTTAAACCCTCAATATGGATGGCTGTTGTAAAATTTACTCTAGGTTGATTATTGGCCATCAACCCAGTAACCTTTTTACTGCACAGGTTTGATTTCCTCATGCACTTTGTCGCGTTGTGTAGAATTTATTATGAATCAATAATAGTATGGAGACTATTATCCATAGTTGAGATTGAACTGTTATTAGGCCCAATGCTTGGCCAGTATTTCCAATTAAATACTCTTGAAGTCATACTCATAGGGGTTCGTTCCCTATACCCCTGTCCACCTGATCTATGTTGAGTACTCCGGTGACAGTATCTCTCAGCCTAACACACAGTTGGCAGCTATCCCTGATTGTGGTTCCTTTGTCTCTATATCCCCGCTTAAATCTTCACTCTTCTCTCTGAGAGTCTTCCAATTATTGCCTTCTGCAATAATATCCTTGAGTTAGAACAACACAATAGAAGCTGGTAGTCTAACTATACACCAAATTTATAATAATAATAATGTTTTCTTAGGTAATGTTTTTTTATTATAGTAAATCTCAGGGAATTATATAGTGGGGGATTTGGCTGTCTAACCCTCAGTTGACACCTCTTCAATGAAATGGCAGCCGTTGCTATTGAATCACCCATCCTCGTCTCAGCAGCAATGGTCTTCCCCATCCTGGCTAGGATTCCATCATTGGACATCCTTGAGACCTCAAACAGAAAGAGTCAGAAAACGTGTCTCTAACATTTTCCTCTCGATCCAAGCAAACCAACCATAATTGGCTAGCAACCTTCTTAGGGAATGGGACTTATTACCCATTATGGCAGGTCACTCACCAACCAATCAATTTTCTAGTTGCAGGCGGCATCACTCACCTTGCAACTCACTATTCATTCTCAATCAGTTAGTATGAAACCTGACCAATCCCAAGTGGTACACCTGATAGTTAATTACTATCATATGCCCCTATTTTGTCAGCTCCTCCCAATGAGATCTTAGGTATTCATCTGGATCAATCATCAACAGATATGACTAGGTGAATATTCTAAAATCTCCTGAACGCAGTTCCTCCAAAACTTAAACAACTGATTTCATTTTCACTTCGCCTTAGAGAATTTTCCCCTAGCGATACCAGGTAATCTAGCAGGCTAAAAATTGGGAAAAAATCCCAACAGCTGTACAGGAGGTATTCTGGCTGGTGTTTTGGGTGGTAACCCATCAAGAGTGCCAGTGCAGTTTTATTATTAGTACACTCCATGATATAATAGGGTGACACAAAATTTTGTCCTTCTCCACCCTCCACTATATTTGGGGTGCCGCATTAGGATTATTTTATGACTAGCAGGTCCAATCTTTGGTTAAGGTGGCCTTTGTTGAAGGGATTTCCAATTCTTTAAAACATAGTTTTGTGCCACTGATAAGGAACATCTCCTGACCCAAACAATGATGGATTATAACCTTGTATCAAGGATAAGACTGCTCAGGTTTTGCTCTCTCATCAGCCTGTCCAGCTTGGATGAGATGAGAGTGTGAGTGCATTGTTTATCCCTGTGGCCACTGATATTTCTCTCCAACCCGCTGGGTTGTGTTCAGGTGATAGTATACTTGCGGCTGATTTTAGGTGCTCCTGGGGAGCAGATGTATGTGAATCTGTTAGCGAAAGGGGAGGGTTTGCGCCAATATGCAATGAATATATTGGTCAGTAAGAGCCATGTTACTGACCATACGAGGTACAGGCTGGCAGAGGCCCATCCCCAAACCTGACCGCCATGTCTTATCATTGCCATGTATTCTTGTACCACTGTTCCCACAACGATGCACATCAACAGCAGAGTCTGAGACTAAGAAAGGGTTAAGAATGACGCCAACGCCACGCAGAGCTCACTGGTTGAGCTCATAGTTTTGATCCAATATGCTTATATTCTTCTAAATAAAATAATGTTTTCTGAGCTAGCAAATACTTTTTATTTCAAATTCCATTTTTTCCTCGTAGAAGATGCAACTGCCCTTCAGGCCTTCAACATCTTCCCCTAAATAGTGCACTGTAAAAATGGAATAAGCTTTCCTTTTGATTAAACTCTTCTAAGCCCTGACCACCACATCGTTAGAAAAGATTTGCCATCTCACCAGATCACCATCCACACCCTGCATAAGCCCGTTGTCATTCCGCAGATGTGATTCATGTTCAGTATGGCAATTTTACCCAGTTCTGAGCTTACTAAGTTTGATGCCCATTGAATCAGAGCCACATTCGGATTCAACTCCACTCAATCTGAACTAATGTATGGATCAGGTGCCTCCTGATCCGTTACATCACCCCCTGTAAAGACCAGAACTCCTGGACCTTCTCTGGGCATCGCGCATAGTCCTTCTTCATTTGCCACATCGCCTCCTCCAAGGATAGCCCTTCCATTTCACCAGCAGTTGCTGCCAGCCTCCCACCCACTTGACATCCAGTATCCGTTCCACCTCGCATTCTGGGATCTCCCCCTCTCTAGGATTCAGCGGTCCTGGGCGCTCTGGCCCCTCACCTCTAAAAGCCTGTAGCTGGGAAGCATGAATAACTGGATGGGCTCTGGAACCTACTAGCAAACTCAACTCAAAAGCGACCAGATTAATGGCTTGGACTATCTGGTATGGGCCCAAAAACTTTGGACCCAGCTTATAGCTCTTGACTGGGACGGCATATTTCTTGGCCACCACCAATACCCAATTCCCAGGCTCAAACATCATATCTGGCACCCATCGACTCTCTGCCTTTCACTTCTGCTGAGATATTGCCTGCTCCAGGTTCCCCATAGCTTCTTCCTGATATCTGACAAGGTACGTAACATCTCATCTGCCCCCCTGATATATGCCGCCCAAAGATCCCCCATTTGACTGGGGTTGAGTCCATGATTTGCAAAAAACAGCGACATTCCTGTTGAGGAATGAGAGTGATTGTTGTAAGAGAACTGGGCCATCCAGACCCACAAAACCCAATCATCCTGTCAATCAGACATGTAACACCGAAGATACTGTTTGAGTATCTGATTCACCCTCTCCATTTGTCCATCGAATTGTGGATGATATGCTGAGGACTGACCAGGCCTGATTTCTAAATTTCCAGTAAACTTGACCAAAATTTTGAAACAAATTGTGGGCCCTGGTCCAAAACGATCTCCTCAGGTAATCCATGCCAGGAGAAAACCACATTGATGAAAATTCTTACCGCATCCTTCGCCAAAAAACTCCCAGTACTGGGGAAGAGCTCAGTATATTTGGTAAGTCTATCTATGACCACCATAACAGCATCCTTCCCCTGCACTTTTGGAAGTCCCACTATGAAATTGACACTGATCAAATTCCAAGGGGCTTGCAGTCTGGCAGTGAATTCAACTTACCCAATGGCAGTTTTCTCGATGGCTTTGACTTTGAACATACCAAATACTCCCACATGTACTTCTGGACATCCTTATGAAGGTCCAGCCACAAATACTCCTATTGCACCAATTCCATCATCTTCCCTACCCCCGGGTGACCCGCCAGTGGATGATTATGAGAATCCCAGATTACCTCCCATCATAATGATGGGTTAGACACCCATACATGCAACTTGTGGTATAGCACCCCAACCCTCTTCAAGAAATCTGCATGGTACCAGTGCGGCTGACCCTCCGTCATCTCGGAATTCAGCCTTTGGGCGAATTCTACACTTCTCTGCTTCTGGTGAACTTCCTCCCCCAATGCACTTCTCCTATCCAATCATTGCAAATTGGTCCAGCTGGAACATCATAGCTATGTTGAACTCCTCCAATTACTTCTTCTCATATATGAAATCCCCATCTAGACTCAGCCAATCTGCCAGGACATTTAAATCCCCAGGCCTGTACTCCACCCAGAAATCATAGCGGACCAGCTCCACATGCCATCTGGCCTGTCGCTGGTTCATCTTTCTGGGTTTGTGATAGTACTCTAAGGCTTTGTGATCCGTCCAGATAATAAAAGGGTTCTGGGCGTAGAGCAGGTGATGTTTCCATTTACGCAAGGCTGCTATCACTGCCAACAGTTTATTATTGTATATCAGGTATTTCATTTCTGCAAGGAGCAACTTAAAGCTGAAGTAACATACAGGATGCTATATCCCATCTTCCCCTTCCTGAAGCAATACTGCTCCCACTTCATTATTTGAAGCATCCATCTCGACCACAAGGGGTTTCCTGGGATCTGGATGGGCCAGAACAGGTGCAGTAAGTAACTTACCCTTTAGTAACTCAAATTCCCATGCCTCTTCCTTTCCCCATATGAACGGAACATCTTGGGTCAAGCACGTGAGCAGTAAGGCCATCTGGGAAAGATTTTTCACAAACTGACGAAAAAAGTTCAATGTTCCCAAAAAAAACTTCGCACCCCTGTCTGATCTGTGGGGCTTTCCATGCCTGCACCGCCTAGAGCTTACCTGGACACACCCCCAATCTATTCTGGAATACCACATTGCCAAGGAATGTTACTGAGCTTTGGTTGAACTCGCACTTGGAAGGCTTCAACTTTAAACCCATACAGCTGATCATCCCCAAACTTCCTGGACATCTTGTACATGCTCCTCCTGGGACCGTGAGAATACTAGAATATTGTCCATATAAGTGGCACAGCATTGACCAATCATCCCCCCAATGACATGGTCAATCATCTGCTGGAACACCGCCGAGAATTCCTCAGCCCAAATGGCATCACGCAATATTTTTATACCCTTAGGTGGCACTTAAACGCTGTGTATTTCTGGTGCTCTGGTCTCACCAGTATCTGATTAAACGCATCCGCAAGGTCAATATTTGTAAATATCATGCATCCAGTAACCATTAGAATATCCTCCAACAGGGGCATCGGATACAGATCTGGCTCCATGA
Organism: Massospora cicadina; assembly: GCA_022478985.1. Classification (NCBI taxonomy): domain Eukaryota; kingdom Fungi; phylum Entomophthoromycota; class Entomophthoromycetes; order Entomophthorales; family Entomophthoraceae; genus Massospora; species Massospora cicadina. The sequence continues at coordinate 5,289 of JAKSZP010004103.1, forward strand.
CCACTTTTAAGCGTTGGAAATCCACACATGGGTTTAAATCGCCACTCACTTTTGGCACCAGTGATACAGGAGACACCACTGGTAACATGGAAGGCTCAATTAAACCTTTGTTCAACATCAACTCTACATGGCCCTCCAATGCTTCTCTGGCCCATTCATTAAGAGAATAGACCAGGCATCCTCTGGAAAGCTCCGACCCCTCCTTGAAATGAATTGAAAACATGAAAGAGCCCATAGGGGAAAAAGGCGAACTACCAATGGGACCAATACATCAATGAAGTCGCTAATTCAGGTGGTAGCTCTACCTCCTGCATAACCCCTGAGCTCCTGCATTCATTCAGGACGTCGCCCCACCTCCATCTTCCATGTCATCCAAGGTCTAATCTGCGGTGACGAGGTATTCATTTTATGCAACAAATCAATCTGTGGCTGGAAGCGATGACACCATCACATCCCCAGTACCACGGGGTGGTCTAGATTCCAGATCACACAGAAACCCTCCTTCAACCAAAAGGGGTTCTGCTGAATGATAATCAGGGGCTCAGAACCCATGATGGGGCTCTTCTTGACACATTGGCAAACACTACCTCAGGACCCCTCTAATATCCAACTTCAAATGTTCCGTTAAGGTGAACTCCACATAATTTTCCTTGGCCCCTTTATCCACCAGGGTCAGCACCTTTTCTTTCCGACCATGTGATTATAACTCCACTAGAATGATTAACCTAGGATAAAGCAAAGAAGAAGGTTTAATGTTAGAAGAATTCTCAGATTGCAATTTTGAAGGTAAGGTAGGTTGGGGATTATGGCTTTGCTCAGGTTCCTGGCCTGTTCTCCCTGACTCCTCACCACTTCCCTGGCAGAGTCCCCCATGGATATTCCCAAAGTTCTGAGGAAAACCCCACCAAACTCCCCATCCTCTGCTGGCTAGAACGGGCGACTGGACCCTTCATGGGGACATTGAATCCTCTCATCAGTTACGCATAATGCCAATTGTTTCTCCACTTGCACCGCCAAAGCAATTTCCTCTGCTAACGAACCTAGAACTTTAGCAGCCGCCATGGCAGCCAACATTTCCGCTTGCAGCTCTTGTCTGAACATTCTTTATGATTGTGAATCTGAGACTCTCACTGCTTTCACTAATGGGCAGAAAATCCGCCTATATTCTTCCATTGATCCTCGGCCCTGACATACTGTCAAAAAAGCTGACCACGACTCATCCTGCGCCTCATCCAGACAAGCCGCCCAGTCAATCCAGTCCACACACTTATCCATGGATCTGGGAGGCGTCCTTGCTCTTCAACTAACTCTTGTACCCACCTGGAAAGTTTTGGGGGTTGTGCCTCCACAATTTGCACGATCTGCTTTGAGAAAGGTGTTTCCCCACCTGTTGCTTGAGCCAACTGCACCTGAAAACGATTCTGCGACATCACTTGGTGGATCTTCTAAAAGGCTTCCATGGGCAAACCAGCCCGACTTTTGGGATTGAAGGTCCCCTTGGCAATCCTCCATCTTAATGGGTCTTGACTACACACTTGGATCACCTTTCTTATTACAAATGTAAGCGAGAAGCTCATCATCACCACCATCAACACATGGCGGTACCATTCCTCCCCTCCTGAGGCCACCACCTCTTCTTGGGTCCCCCACAAAACTGACAAGGAAGTATTTGAGTTGCATCTAATGAGACAGGCGGGTTTGCGCCAATATGCATCAAATGAATTGGGCAGTAAGAGCCATGTTACTGACCATACTAGGTACATGCTGGCAGATGCCCATTCCCAAACCTGACTGTCACATATCGTCATTGCCATGTATTCTCGTACCAATGCTCCCATAACGCTGCACATCAATAGCAGAGTCTTGGACCAGGAAAGGGCCAAGAATGACGCCAACGCCGCACTGAGCTCACTAGTTGAGCTCATAGTTTTGATCTGATATGCTTATATCCTTCTAAATAAAACTAATGTTTTCTGAGCTAGCAAATATTCTTTATTTAAAATTCCATTTTTCCTTGTAGAGGACGCAACTGCCCTTCAGGTCTGCAACATCTTCCCCTAAATAGTGCACTGCAAATATGGAATAAGCTTTCCTTTTGATTAAACTCTTATGAGCCCTGACCACCACATTGTTAGTAATGATTCGCCATCCCACCAGATCACCACACACACCCTGCATAAGCCCGTTTTCATTCCACATATGTGATTCAGGTTCAGGATGGCGATTTTACCCAGTTCTAAACTTACTAAGTTTGATGCCCGTTGGATAAGAGCCACATCCAGATTGAACTCCACTTGATCTGAACCAATTTATGGATCAGGTGCCTCCTGATCTGTTACAGTTAGTACCATTTTTGTCTAACGGCCCACAACCAGACATTAGGGTTGTTCAGGTGGATGGAAACAATTTTCTCCCTATGAAGATGGCCCAGCTAATGGGATGGTAACTCCCCCTTCCATCAGTGATGTTGCAGATGGTTGCTAATAAACAATATTGGGCATAGATTTTTGTTGCCTGTTAAGATCCAGTTGTGATCCCATGTAGTATTCGTCAAGGCTCTTGAATACAGGAGCAGAAAGGAACTTTATGAGCTTGCAGGTCGCTCAAGATTTAGACCTACATTTTGACGCAGGGTTCTCAGTATTGATTGTTTCATAAGCTCGATGACTTGCTATATGGTGAAACATCCTATGCCATTATTTTTACACGCGTGTGGCTTCTGTTACTGGTTTACCACAGTTCCAGATTTGTTATTTCCCATTATCTTTGGGGTCGGTTGGTATCAGTGGCTTCAGGTTAGTAATTATTTGGAGCTTAACCATTCATCATTTGAGAATCTTTACACATGTGGTGAATTAGCACTGTTTAATACTTTCCTTTGTCAGAGCAGTGGTGTCAATTGTTTTAATTTCCTCCCCATATGAGATTTCGCCAGATTTCCCTTCCAGCTTGTCGTAGTACAAGGACATTTTGTTATGGAGGAGGCCAATTGTCTTCCTACACACTCCGAGTATGATGTGGCCTTCCACTTAAAAGTAGATGTCTACAATATCAACTGCCCTCTGTACCCTTATACAGAGCAAGTAGACAAGGCCCTGGAAGGTTGGTTAAGCGATATGCTTTTGAAAGGGAGGTTTGTACAGAAATCCTCTCCCATTGCTTCCCCTAGCTTTTTTCTCAGTATGCCAATTGTACCTCGCACCCATGCATAGACTACGGCCATGTGAGTAACATCACCATGCACAATCCTTATCCACTCCCCCTCAAGAAAACCATCAGATAGGCGATTGCTAACTCCAGGGTGTTATTAAACTCGACCTGGTAAACTTTTTTCATTAGATCTGAGTAGTGAAAGGACAGGAGTGGTTTATGGCCATTCATACAGAATGGGGTAATTTCAATTCCACGTGATAACCTTTGGACTCAAGAATGCACCCGCTACCTTCCAGGAGAAGGTTGAAGAGGTGCTGGGCGCTCTTTGTTGAATGTGCACAATGATATATAATGATAATATCTTATATACTCTCTCGCCACCCAAAAAAATGTGAGAGACCTGGAGGCAGTACTAGCAGCACTGAAGAAGACTCATCTTTATGTAAAGCCCTCAAAGTGAAAGTTCTTCAAGTAAGAAGTTATCTTCTTAGGCAATCTTTTCTTATAGAATGGTTACGCTATCCCACTCAGAAAACTTGAGGAATTCTGCCCTGGCCCAGGCCTAACAAGCAGAAGCAGCTGCATAGTTTTTGGGGACAGCTATTTTCTTAGAAAAACTCACCTGCGCTCTCAGAGCTAAAGGGGCCTCTTCATCCCCTAATGGAAAAACAACATTCTATTCAAATAGACGTTGAAGTAACTGCGTGCACTTGAGGCAATCAAAAAAGCTTTTGTGGCGCCACTGATCCTCAAGCATGATGATTCTTGGATTTTTATCATGGTCTGCAATGACTCAGAAGCTGCAGTGAGGGTAACCTGCTTCAGGATCACAAATGGGATGGAACATCCTGTTGGACTTTTCAAATGATTTTTCTTTCTCAGAATAATCCTGAGCTATATACAATAAGGATCTTACCACAGCGTTGTAGTCACTCATTTACTGGCAGCTTTTTCTTCAAGGGGCGTGGCATGAAGTAGTTATCAGCATGAACCACCAAGCCCTAATGAATTCCTGAAAAACTTAAAAGTTGACGCATTGGCAGGCTTTATGTCCTGTGACTTTTGCAGCTCTAATTTTAGGTATGATTTCCTAAAGGGGGCACTAAATATTCATCAACTTACTGAGTTGCAACCCCTTTCTCAAATCTGAAAGAGTAGGAAACACAGGTCAACTCTTGTGTTTCCTTTTCTCTCAGATTATTGTCATTGCTCCTCCAACAATTTCTAGGTCTAAAAGGGCGTTGGATGTGCTTTTGGTATCTTAGGTGCTAAAAGGTAAGATCTCCTTCTTGGATGGTCCAGAGCTTTTCAATCAGTTCGGTTCTCTGTGCCACATAAATATTTTTAGCTCAGTAATGGAGGGGCAGCTTTTTATTAAGAAGTGGTGTTTAGGTGCCTTCCCAACTCTGGAATGAATTCATCGCTGCTCACCATGATCCCCCTGATGGTAGGCCACACAGGCCATATAAGTTTTTTATCCAATAATATGGACGTTCAACTGATTAGAAATCTCTTTGGATCTTTTGGTTTGGATTGCCAATTTCTTGACATGCGTGCGCTAAGTCTGATAGATCAGAAAAGATGGTCATCTCCATCCCCTACAGAAAGCACAAGGTCTATGGACCTCATTATCAGTTGAGTTTATTGCTGAGCTTCCCAGTTCCAATGGTCTTGACACAAATATGGTGGTCGTGGATTACTTTATGATATTCTCTTATTTAATCCTTTTTATGTCAGTCATTAACTCCAAGTAGAAGTCCCAGATTTTCATTTTCCACATTTGATTTTTGTTTGGTTTACTATAGGAGGTAGTAAGTTGCTGGGGGCCTGTAGCAGAACGAAAAACCCCAGTTCTGACCGCCTATAATAAAGTTCCTTTGGTGCACTGACAAGCAACCAAAACGGCCTAAACAAAGCAGCAAATAGGTTTAGTGCACTGACAGCACCAAACATTTCTCTACTATTGGTTATTCACAACCTCATGATTGGTCCAACCCAACCACATGAAAGCTCCTCAAAAATTAGTACCCCAAAAAGACCAAGGTATGCAAGGTATGCAAACCCTGAAACAACCTTTATTTTTATTCAGGAACCATAAAATGGGGTCCGCCGACAAGAGCTTGGCTGGGGAGCAACTGACTATGCTCCCCAGGAAGGGACATGCTAGGGTAAGAATTCCAAATCAAGGTTTGGAATGAGCGGTCGCGCCTTATAAAGGCAGCGTTTTGGGGCCCTCACCCAAGCTATCAATTAGGCTGTGCAAGCCTAATTAACAGCTCAGGCGTGGCACAACCCAATGTCTAATGCGACCAAACACAAAAATGTTAATAAGATGATCCAACTGGGCTTCAGAAAATCTGAATGTGAGTCGGAATGTAACAAATGGGGCAAACCTGTCCATTACATCACCCCCCTTTAAAGGAGAACCCCTCCATGAAGAGGGGCCCCTCAGTGGAAAGCCGCCATGATGAGGACTTCATGGGGTGAGTTACCTCAAGCCCCAGAAAAATTAGCCTAGATAAACTCTGATCCCCTCAAAGAAACACAGATGTTGGGATTGAATTGCCATTGGGCTGCCAGAATCAGCCCACCTGAAACGAGGATGCACGCCCAGCACATGGCTGTGTTGTGCCCCCTCCCAGGCTCCCATTGGTGATGGTCTTCCCATCCTGACTGGGAAGGCGCTCTTGCCAAAAAATGCAAGAGGGGCGTGTGGTCCAGCGCGACTGGGCGTCTGAACCCTTTCTGGGCGGACCATCCGTGGGGTGGGGGAGCCCTACTGGGACAAGTCCCTTGATGCTGCCAAATACCTAGTGGTGGGAGGCCCCACTGGGAAAATTAGCTGATGGTCACTTCAAATCCAGGTTGGCCATCAGTCACTGGCTCCCACCAGTGCTAATTACTTGACAACTGAGACTAAGTGACCACTGAGGTCAGCTAAACTGGGGACCGGAAGTGTTCAGAGCACATATGAGTTTGGAATTATGTAACAGACCAGAAAAATCCCAGTTCTGACCGCTTATAATAAAGTTCCTTTGGAGCATTGACAAGCAACCAAAACGGCCTAAACAAAGCAGGAAATAGGTTTGGTGCACTGACAGCACCAAACATTTCTCCTACTATTGGTTATGCACAACCTCATGATTGGTCCAACCCAACCACATGAAAGCTCCTCAAAAATGAGCACTCAAAAAGACTACAGGTATGCAAGGTATGCGAACCCTGAAACAACCTTTATTTTTATTCAGGAACTATAAAAGGGGCCCGCTGACCAGAGCTTGGCTGGGGAGCAACTGACAATTTTCCCCAGGAAAGGAAATGCTAGGGTAAGAATTCCAAACTGAGGTTTGGAATGGGCAGGCGCGCCTTATAAAGGCAGCGCTTTAGGGCCATCTCCTGAGTTATTAATTAGGCTCGCACAAGCCTAATTTACAACTTGGGCGAGGCACAACCAAATGTTTAAAGCGACCAAATACAAAAAAGTTTATAAATGATCTGACTCAGCTTTGGAAATCGGAATCTGAGTCAGAATGTAACAAATGGGACAATACCATCTGCTACCAGGACCAGTTGTTACTCACTTTTAGTCTGCATTGTTGGGACATTGAATATCAAGTTGTGCCAGGAGCTAGGTAGGGTTATCTGGGCCTTCACGTGGCGTGACCAAGGAAGCTTATGGAAACACAGGTTAGTAGCCAAAACCAGAAACAAGAGAGGCACTTTTTAAGGGTCCTGTAGTGGTCTGGAAGAGGTATGGGATGGAAGTTAATGACTGTAACCCAACCTGTTCTTGCGGGTGCTTCCACTTTTCTTTAAGGGGAATATGGGTAGTAAGGGGGAGGCAAGTGTTAGGCATATTGTCTTTCACACTACTTCCCTATGAGACGGGGCGCTGCAAAAGCAGGTCTTAGTGACAAGGGTGGGACAGCTCTGATTAGTTGAGCTTTAACTCACCTGTCTACAATAATTATCACGGTTCTCTAGGTTGGCCTGGAACCTTGATAGCGGCCAGTAGCTTACATGGGCTTGCACTGGTGCAGCGAAAGGTGAGATCACTCATGTACCAAATTGACAGATTTACCTGAAAGGGCTTCAATGGTTCCCACACAAAAAGGGCCCGGAGAGCAAACTTCATCACAAAAACAAACAGGAGAGACCAAATTCATTAACAAATCAACAGCGGGGGTGGCCCCTGCTTCACAGAAGACTCTGGCCTCCTTTGTGGCGGTGGCTATTAATGGATTTGGGGTCAGAACCAAGCTTTATAAAATGTGGAACTCTGGCCCTCAAAAGAATTGATGGCAAACAGGGTGGAGAGCCTCAAGAGGGTTCACGCTGTGGATTTGAAGACTGGGTGGTCTAAGGTGATGCTCATAGTCAGAGTGAATGAGGTGTGCGGATTTTCCCCATTCCATATTTCACTTTTGGCTCCTTGATTGAAACTTATGACCTTCAAGTCTAAGCTTCAAAAGGAACAGGTTTTGGCTGCAAGTTTGTGTACTAAGAACAAGGAGGCCATATGTATTGATATTGGCACCGAGATCAGAAGGTTCATTCTGAGGGATGTACCACATGTTATCGCTAGAGGGGCTATGATATCTCAGCTGAAAGTCTCTGGGAGAGTGATCTCTTTTAATAAGAACAAGCTGGTAAAGAACTTAATGCAGAAGGAAGTTAGCTTGAAAAGTTCACCGTGGGTCTGGAGACTGGGTTTGGAGGTTGAACTTTTAAAATCATACGGGGATTTTCTCATTCAGTCACTTTGGGGACCTGGAGTGTCCCTGTGGTACCGCTGGGCAGGTACTTCTTGTGTGGTTCTAAGGGAATCTTCAGAGCCAAATGTCCTTAGTCTAAACTCCTGTGGCAGTGTCCAAGCCTAATGGGCCTAGCGCAAGGGTGCAAGAAATGGTGCCCTCATAGAAAGATAATTTGGCTCTCCAGAAGGCGGTGGAGAAGCTGACTGAGTTGTCATCAAAAGCAAGGGAGGAGACAGCGGCTGGCAACAATCTGGAGGCAGTGACTGAGGTGTTGAAAGGTGCCAGAAAAACAGCAAGGAGGCAAAGTGGACCTGGAAGGTGCAGGAAGTTGTTAGACTCCATTTCGAGATGTGGCGCTTTGTACCAATCTGCAAAGGAATTTTGGAAACGGCTGCTTCCCAAATGAATGTGGTCCTCCACATCACTTGATTGTGTAAGAGGCGTATGACCATTAGGGATGTGGGTGGGACAGAGCGCATGAGACCCATAGGCAAAGAGGCGGAGGTTAGGGAGGTGTTGCCTGCTAGCAATAGTGGGACAATGCTTTCTGACCCAATGCCTCCAACCAAAGTGGAGATGTTTATCAAACCCTAACAGTGGTAAGGTTCTGGAGGCTGCTGTGACTGAGAAGCCACTACCCCCTGCCCAGTCTAATACTGGAAAGGGGAGGAAGAAGCGTTGTCCTGCTAAACCAGCTGAGGTGGAAGAGGATGGGGACCCCCCAGATCCTGAAATTAAAGCCTATTTAGTCTTGAACTTATGGCAATCAGGGTTGAATTTGCTAACATGCAGGGTCTGAATGGACTCAAGCAGTGGCAGCAGGTGAAGTTCTGATTGCAACAAAATGGTATATATATTGGCTTCCTTACTGAGACTAAGGTCAAACTTGAGGTGGATAGGACTGGGCTTAACAATTTCCTCTGAAGCATCATTTTACTCCCACTTGGTGGATCAACCAAACTTGGACTCGCCCTTAGGGGAGGGAAAGAGGGAGAGGGATAAACCAAAGAAGGTATTTTGGTCTGATTGGCGGACAAGTTCAAGGTGTTGGATAAAAGGTTATGGGTTCCTGGAAGAGCAGTGACAGTAATGTCACTGTTTGGAGAGGAATCAATTTGGGGTATTTTCATTTATGCGCCTAATTCTGGGTCTAGAAGGAAGGCCTTCTTCCAGAAGGTCAGCCTGAGGATCCAGGAGGAAGGCATCAGGGAGTCAGTAGTGCTGGGGGAGACATGAACTGCGTCCGCTTTAGAGATGACAGGATTGGTGCTTCAGGCAACTGGAGCTTTGACCCTAGAGTCCACGAGTTTGCTGATCTAATGATTGACTTTGGCCTACTGGATGTGTGGAGAGCAGGCTGTGGTGAGGAGGGGGAGACTATGCGGACTCACTTTCAAGGGGATCATTTTTCCTGCATTGACCTAGTGATGGTGCCCCAGCCTTTCCTGAGTCACTTCAAAATTCCTTTAGAATCATGATACAGGTTCTTTGGACCACAGGCCCCTGGAACTGTAGATCAGTGACCCTTGGGTTGCTTCTGTGGGGAAAGGGATCTGGAGACTGAATCCTGAACTCCTGAAGTGGAGTCCACTTCAGGATATCATCAGAAAGAAGGTGAAGTGGTGGAGAAGCCAGATTGTGGGGAGGCCAGATGTGTAATAGTTGGGGCTCTGAAGGCCCAGCCCGCCACCAGCTGTGAACCCAGACCCCAGGATAGGGGTCACTCCCACAAGGGAAAGGGTAATAGTCATACCAAACCCTCAGACTCTTATCTGATTGGGTGGCCTTGCTGGACACACCAGGCCAAAGTGCAGCGCGCCAGCCTCTGTCACCTCAGGGCCACTCTGGCACCCGATATCCCAAAGGGATGGGCATGGGCTGAGTTTTGGCGGACATTAATGTCCTGCCAGCCTCTGGTCACCCATGCCATGTCTTTTGAAAGCTCCTTAGCCAATACTTGGCCAGGGTATACCGCTCCACCAGGGCATCGCCACCCCAATGGATCTCAGGACGTCCACCCCTTCCTCACTTCCTATCTCACCACCATCCATAACAAAACAACCTGTTTAAATAAATAAAATACAATATCAAATTATATTGTAATAAATGTAACAGGTCAAGCAAATATCAGCCTTTATTTGGAGCGAACTCGAAGTTCAAAATAGAATTCCAAAGTGAGGTCCATTGGGAGAAACCTCACTTTGAAATAATACCTAAAAAGGTTAAATGCATTGTCAGTCATGAGGCGCATAAAAGCCTTCAGAATTAAAGGCGTCCCAGCAACTCGTCAGTGAAAGGGGAAATCTCCAAAAATGACAACCACTTAAATATGTGTATAATATTATCCCACTATTAACCCAATTAGCTAAACCGCATCAGATTAACGGAACTGCAACCATCAACATACCCAAATCTTATAATTCCCAACCTTATGAGATCCATGTGTGATTATTGACCGTTGCAAGATGCATCATTAAAATGGTTGTGGATAAAGGCTGATCTCAAGATGGCTTGTGAAATCTTTGGGAGGCAGCTAGGGGCCATGCGTTCGAGGTATAAAACCTCGGTGAGGAGCTTTGAGAGTACCTGCAAGCAGGCTGCGGTCATGGGGGCATCTGCCTACATGGCCAAGGCTGAATTGTATGCTAAGTTAAAAGAATCTTTCATAGTGGATAGCCTCAAACAAAGGAAGTCTAGGGGGGATGAGGATTCTAACAGAAGGTGGATCTACTCTGCAAGGTATTAGAGGCATTCAGACCCTCAGCAAGGATCTTATCACTTTGTGAAGAGGAGTTGAGGTGAAGGATGCAGCTCGCATAACTGAAGTGGCCAATTCCTACTATGAGGACCTTTATGGCCCCTCGGAGAATAACCCAGAGGTATCCAAAATACTCACAAGCAACTGGTGGTACTGCCGAAGGAGACTCAGCACCAAATTTGTAACAAGGTCTGCAAGTCAGAGGTGTCAGATGCCATCTAGAAAGTCAAGTATGGCAAGGCTCCCAAGTAGTACTAGATCCTATTATTTCATCCTCAGAATGGTAATGCCATGTTGGCTATGGATGCTATCATGGGTATTGGGTTACCCCCAAAGGAAACTAAGTCTTCCCTTGGCACTCCATATGTCTGACATAATAACCATCCACCTGATACAGTGGTGATGTTGATGGCCAGATACCTACTAACCTGGGACAAGTGACAGCTGAAGGAAGTCTATATGGCCTCATGCGCCCTCCTGACATGCTGGCTATGGATTATGCTCATAGAAGCCATTAAACTACTACTCCTATCCTGGGAATCACAACTAACATCCCCCTTTTGAATGCTCAAGCTTGCAATTTGACGGTGGTTGGATCCTCCTCCTGTCCCTCAGATGAGATAGCCTGGCAGGTACTGGGAATGCTAGCTGAACTGAATTTTGGAGACACCCTAGTGGGCAATATATAGACCTTTGAGGAACAACAATTGATGGCCCTGCTTGATGCCCTACAAGGAGATGCAAAAACATGGGCCCGCACAGTTCTATACCAGAATTCTACCTTTTTGAGGTTCCTCTCTCCCTCTTCAAGATCGTCTTGTCAATGGTGGACATCCCAGCATCAAGACATCAACTTATATAGTTCTTATTCCTCTGACAGGTCCTCATCCCGAGTTTATATAATCACATAAAGCATTCTGACGGATATTTAGCTCCCTCCAGCTCCCAGATAATGTCACCATTGCAGTCTTCCGGCATTTGCAAAAAAAACAGGGCAGCTCACACGTGGCATGGTATAATGGGCCCTAGACCCTGGAAGGAGTGTACAGTCTGGCTTAACGAAATGAAGCCCGCCACAGATATAGATGAAACAGAAACTGAATCCACCTGTTGCCCTATCACCAGACCAGCAGACCTTTCCACCCTCCCACAATGATGGTGTGCTTATGCTAATGGGTAGAGAATGGGAGGCATCTGGAGGGGATGATGAGAAATTGGATCAGGCCACCAATGGCGCACCAGAGCTCAACTCAAAGGACACTTGTTACCCTATGATCCACCCTTAAGGTAACATCAGTAATCACCCTCACTCCTTTGCCTCTGCACAAACACAGCCCAGCGGAATATTTAAGTTGATACCACCTATGCCCATGACCCATAACTTGCAAATTAAATCCCACTCAGGATGTCCAGCTGCCTTTTCAACCAGTGGATGTTGCAGCGTCCTGCACAGCTCCCCCAGGATCTGGTGGTAAAGCATGACCCCAAGGGTCCCAATCTCATGAATCTTATAGGTGACACAGCAAATAGACCCCCAGGTACACTTTTCATCCTAGTTAGCCCAGAGGCTTTATAGTAACCCCTGTCAGCTCAAATTTTTGGAACTAATTAAAGAAGAGCGCTGCTGAAATACAGTCAATAAATTCTTTACCATGCCCACCAATTGACTGATCTGACTGACTCCTCATCAGCCCCTCTGTCCTATGCCCATACACGGTAATGCCCTCTCAATTCTTGATGAAATCCTGAGATCAAGACAAGTCAGCCACAGACATAGATATCAAACCAGACGTATTTGCCATTTATTTAATTGATAATCATGATTGCGCTTGCTTATTGTTTGACATAAAGATTTAGTAGTATCAAGATGGGTAACAATTAATGCCTTAGTGGACACCAGCGCCTCTGAGAATTTCATCAAGCTTGAGTTGGCCCAGGAACTAGACCTAATGGTTACCAATGGGAGCCCATCATTGGCTCCTCACGAATACTGATGATTTCATTGCCCCTCCACATGCTGCTGCACTTCTCTGCCCATAGATACCAATTTCACACTAACTTTGTGGCAACCTCAGACTTACTTTACACTATGATCTTAGGCGTGGGATGGTGGCGCTGTCAATTGGTATCCATCAACCTCTAATGGAACACTCTCACTTACACCTCCTTCTAACATGCAGGAAAACTTTCCGTGCTTTCCACTGTTGGGATTCCTACTCAAATTAAATATTTGCGTGTATCTGATGAAGGGATCAAACTCAATCCAAAGATATAGTCAAATCTACTTTTGGGGAAAATTACTGACTAATTTAAGGCCTCCTGATATCAGGGCTCAACCCTGACTTGTGCAAACAAATATTACTCAAGTGAAACCTCCCAATATCAGGGTTCAAATCCAATCAATGTGGCGATTAGATTTTGTTTGACAGACGTGACCAGCATGCTGCAGATCCCTGATTGGTAATGAGTAATGATATTGACTAATAAACGCTTGGAATTTTACCCAAAAAAACTCCCTGATCCCACATATAATCTTGTTTTTAAAAAATAAATTTTACTTTCTCTTTGCCATCACCGTTTTAGCTTACCTCTATTAGGTTTGGTATGAAAAACTTTTTAAGATTTACCACTCACTGAGCTCTATCCTAAGTGAAGACTTTTCACTCAAGAAAAGTTAAAATTTTTATTCCAACATCCAGGAACTGTGGTCTCCTAGCCTCAAAAATGAAGGATGAGTGGTTTAATACCCCCTCTGTCTCAACAAAACTGGTGCTCCCTGCCAGGTTTACCCCAAGTTTATGGTTAAATTACTATTACAATACACAATAGATATTTAGTTCTGGTACCTCCTTGAATCATAAGCCTCCCGTCTTAGTGACTGGTTAATCAATATACACATAGGAGAAATGACATCAACTTGCAACCTTCTATTTCATATTGTTGGAGGTGAACCTCCCAGCTCCTTCTGCGGGCAATATCTATTGCAACTATCAGACTTCGCTGAAGCCCTCCTGCTCCTCTTTTTGGGGGCCTTTGTCCCCGGAGGCAGAGCTAAGAGAAGACAAGCTCTTGTGTTACTGGCCTCTATTGTAACGAATGGTATTAAGCCATTTGTTGCATTTTGATTCAGGTTTAGATTTTCAAATCCAGCTTGATTCGTTTAAAAAGATTTTTGGTGTTTGTCAGGTTCAGGCGCTGGGTTGTGCCTCGCCTGAATTATTGATTAGGCTCTTGCAAGCTTAATCAATGGTTTGGGTGAGGCCTCAGAAGGGAGACCTTTAAGTTCAAGCCCACACAATTTTGAACTTCATCAGAATTCTCACTCTCTTTCTCTCTGGTGGCCTCGGGGCCACCCTTACCTTATCTTACCTGAGGATCCGCGCACAACAAGTTTTTGTCACGTCAACAAAAACTTGGGTTTTTGGGGTTTGATCTCCCTGAAATATCCTGTCTTTTCCTTGGTGTGTTCACGGCATCAGATTATTAGGATCCTGTTTGTCAGCGACTTTTTATTTGATTATAAATAAAATTAAGGTTAATTCTGGGGTTTGCAACCTTGCTTACCTATTTTGTCTTTTTCTCACTTCAAATTTCCCTAATTCTGAGGTTTACTACCTTGAGAGTCCAGCCTACGCTAGAAGTTTAGCGTTGACTGTGTCAAGCCTAAGGTAAGATGGCGATCAGAAACTGGGATGTTTTTGACCGTTACACCTATGATGAGTTTAGCCAAGATTTTCTCGTTTAATGGAGAACAGGTTGAAGCTGGACTTTCAGAACGCTATCTGCTTCAATTTGTACATCTCTTCTTGTACCATATACAACAAATAGTCAGGTCTCGCCATCAGGAACTACTCCACCATTTACAGTTATTGGGGCGTTACATTCACAACTCCTCCAGTTCTACCAATATGCCTCCCCCTTCAGTAGTGAAAATCAAAAAGGCATATTGGAAAATTGGCAGCTTATCAACGAGATTCAATTATAGTTAGCCCGTCTGGATGAGGGAATTATGATATTTTTATTGATTAAAATCTCTGATTGTTTCAGTTAAATAGAGTTCATTTTTCTATTCAGTCAGAGATTGTAACCTCAAGTTACAAACTAAAGTTGATAATTTTGTGACCTCCGTGGATGACACCTCCATCTTATGGAAGAATTGGTCTATGAGTACACAATGCCCAGGATAATCTCTGCTCTTCAGTACCACCAGGAATGCCTGGTGATCACGGAGCACCTAGTTGCAATGGACAAGCTGGTGGATAAGGATCCCCTGGACCCCCTGGGCCACCAGGACCTTCTGGACCTGATGCTGACCCAGGGATCCTGAGAAACGCCTCTAGTTGTTAATTCAGAAAAGCTCAAAATCTTAATCTCCAACTAGGACGCATAACCAAAGTATTGCAAATCAATTAGTTGGAGTGCTTCACTCTCATGAAATTTCCCTAAACGCTCATCATGAACTCCTGAGTAATTTGGCAACTTTTCCCGCTGTTGTATGTAGCTTGGATAAATAATGCTCACCATTAAGCAACACAACTTGAACTTTGGGATTCAACTATTGACTTAAAAATGAAATTTGGCAATTAAATAGCTCATCATAACAAAATAAGCTCTTCATGCCACTGATAATTGAGTGGATTTAGTAATCAAAGATATTAATGAGCTTCATCGTCAAGTGTATTTTTTTCATCTTCACAAATATTCCTGAGATACCATTTTCTCATTAGGTGATGGGGCACCCTCAGTGTCAGTTCATGTTATTCAGCCTCCAACCCTCCAAGAGGCACATTTTACCTCCTTTAAAGAGTACAACTCAAGAGAAGGGAGCATCTTCTCTTTCCATAATATTATGAAAGTGCTATTTAAGAAGCCACTAAAAACCAACGGCTTAAACACCTGACAAACCTTCTTAGTCACGTGGCTCAATACATTATAATCCCTCATCTAATGTATTGTCAGACTTAAAACAAAGCCAAGACTTCCTTGTACTGTGGATTTGGGAGCGACCTAACCTTATCCATCCAAAAGCAAAATCTTCAGGGAATAGGCTTTAATCAGGGAGAGACCATCAATTAGTTCGCCCAACAATTTTCTCTTGAGGCTCAAATGTTGGTTGCAGGGAATCATCTTACTCTAGACGATGCTACCACATCCTCTTTTCGCCAAAAAAATATGCCTGATATTCTACTCTATCTTAAAGCGGTCAAGTATAACTTGACGTCTCTCCTCCATATCAAAGAAGCCACCTTGGAAATTCCTGCAAACTATTTAAAACACCAGTCCACCTCAATTTGATAATAATAAGCTGGCCATAAGTGTTATTGATTAAACCCCCAATTTGCCTACCCTTGAATTATTCTGCACTTATTGCAAGAAACATAACCATATTGGGAACTTTTGTTGCACACTTCAAAGTAAGACGATAAAAGATCATTCAGTATAGGGCAGGAGGCTCTCTATGCTGACGATAATCAAGTGCCTCAAGATCCCTGTTCTACCTCTTGTTCTATGCCCATCACCTCAAGATAATTTGTGTTATCTACTCCTGAAAAATCAACTTACCTATTTAAATCCAAGGAAATATTGATATTCAGATTTCTTATTTTCTACATTGGCCAATTACCCAAACAAATTTTGGAATTCAGCTACTCTCTGGAAAGCCAAGTCTTAGTAGATAAAACTTTCAAAGACATTGAACAACCCTGAGTTTATCTGCTGCAAAATCCTCATCTTGCTTCACTACAAATACCAACCAAAATTTTGTTAGCCTTTAATTCCAAGTTTAACTCTTTGTGGCTTGAGTAGAGGTAGCCGTTCACAAGGTTAAATTTCTTTCTATAATCGATACCATTTCACCAGTTAATGTTATATCCTTCTGACTTATCTAGAAAATAAAATTGGCTCTAGATTTGCTTCACAAAGCTAAATATGGGATGGCGGGTAATCAGTTGACTAAGGAAATTGAGACGTATTCTTCCTTACCTATCAAAATCAGAAAACTCTTAATTACTGCCCCCTACTATTGCATTATAAAACGATAAATATGAGTTTTTTTGGAGTCAATTGATGCGGAAGTTCACTGCTTTGTCAATCATAAAACAATACCTTTCACTATTAGGGTATTGGATACCATTGATATTCAAACTCCTGCTCAAAAGTAGAGGAGCCCCCAAAAAACTAACATGCCTCCTCAAATATCCTTCCTCTATTTGTAAAGTTTAATATCAAGTCTTAGGAGTAAAAATAAGTTACCCCTGAGGCTGTGGTTAAAGAAGATGGGATACCTATTTATGCCACCTATCCTATTAAGATACCTTCTGGCTCACAAGTTATTGTGGATAAGGGTATCAAGATTCACACCCCTCCTAATTAAGTATTGGAGCTAAGTGGACGCCTGAACCATTCTTTAAGGAAGCTTTTTTACTTAGGATTTTGGATCCTAACTATGGAAAATCTATCTCCATACTATTAGTGAGCCAAATGATTCAAACTCTCCAAATCCCTTATTATGCTCTTTAATTTATTAAAAATTGTGTCCCATTGAAGTTATCTCCAATGTGAGTTGTTTTAAATCCTTAAAGGATCTAGTTTTGATCCCCTACACATAATAGCACTGGTCAAAAATTTATGGAGACAATCTCACACCTAACGGACGCTTGAATGTAAAAACCTTCTTGAGGAGTATTGCGATATTTTTTTTTCTTAGGACAGTTGACTACAGAAAAATGTCAGTTTAAATGATCAGATTGAGGACGAGGCTCACCCTCCATTTAAATCCTGAGCCTGCAGAAATATAAAGTTGATGAAGCTCAAGTGGCCCAAAGCTACAGCAACTGTTGGAAGCTGGATTTCTTGTGCCTTCTCAGAGCCCAAGGCTTCCCTGCTTTTATTAATATGGAGAAGGATGGTGGGCACCATGTTGTCATGGATTATTGCTGGCTAAACTCTATTACATGAAAAGATAGCTATCCATTACCGCGTATAGATGATTCCTTATGCTAAATGTCAAAATCTTATTCTTTATTGGCTATGGATCTTGCCATTGGGTACTGACAAATCGACTTATTGCTGAAGACCATGAAAAATGCGCCACTATTTCAAGCAAAGGATTATTCAAGTCCACTCAAGTGCTGCAGAGGCTATGTAACACCCCTGCAACCTTCCAATGAGCAATGGATGAACTCATAGTCGATTTAAAGTGCTCCTGTAAAACTTTTCTTTCTCATTGCAAACACTTTTGCAACCTATTCAATTCAAGACTAAAATCTAGTTTGATAATCTCACAGAGGAGATTAGTCTGCGCCCATGTCAGAGAGCAGTTGGGCAAGCAAGGTAAGAGGAGCAGGCAGAAGGCCACCGGCATCCAACATTCAAAAACGCCCCGGAGAATATGGCAGAATAGACAAAAATCTCAAAAAACTGGCGGTCACAATTTCCCCAGAGATACTCGCGTGGCAAGCATGATGCAACCAGTACATCAATACACCAAACTCCCAGCCACTTTCGTTGGTGGAATTTGGAGTCCGTGTGTATCTGGACATCCAAAAAATGGCCTTATGGGAAAAATTTTGTGAAGATGTACACAAAATTTTCCTGACCGTGGTGTACGTTGCACCTCACTCCATGTTGTGCGGTTGGCTGGACCTAGGTTTTGAAAGCAAAATAGCAGCAGACGAGGCTGCAGCGGTGTGCATAGTGGTCAACCTCCCCAAAGGGCAATGGGTCATTAAAACCAAACGCACCAAATGGATAAAATCAAACTAAATTTTCCTCACGTTTGACTTTTTGCCTACTATGGTAAAATGTGACATTTTGGAGCAACACCTGAAAGATGGTCTCGCCATATATGGAAAAATACAATATTTTGAAATAAAACGCTTTACGCTGATGCCACACCTGTGCACCAGCAAAGCCATTGCAGTTCTGACCCCAACTGAGGAGATCGCGAAGGACCTAACCCAGATCCCACACTCCACTTTTATTGATATTGCAGGGCATACCACCCACCCATTCTGGGTAACCGTGGACAGCGCGCCCCCCATTTGCACCCACTGTGACGCGTTCGGCCATAAGGTGCACGCATGCCCCATCAAGGAGGGCGTCACATTCCAAGAGCACCCCTCGGCGGCCATGGCCAGTGGAGAGGTGCACTACGAACCAACTGCAAGCACCAAGGAGGCTTTCCCGTGGGGAGCACAAGGCTGCTACCTATTGGTAAAGCCCATCTCCCTGCAGGAGCGGAAGAAGGCCAAGCAGGCCCATAGGGCCACAGCCAAGGAAGCAGCCAAGGCCACCACCGCCATCCCACACTCACAACGCCAGGAGGACATGGAGACCTTTGCGGTGGAAGTGACTTGGGAATCCATCTTCCAATCAGATTGGGAAGCCTATGCTGAGTGGGCCACTCAATCTGAGGATCCGATGGGAGATTCGATCTCACCCAATCTCTGCACCCAAGCTCCAGTCAAAACTGACTTGGGTTCTCTATCCCAACTGAAAAAAAAATTTTTGACCCGCTTGATGGTGCACTGAACTCATCCACACCGCAAAAAATTCTTCCGACATTGGGAAAATAAAAAGCAAAGGCCAAAGCCAACGCGACTCTTTCCACAAAAATTAACAAAAACCCTGATAGCGTTGCTGCTAACACCCGCGATGCTGTGAAAGCCTGTGGGGACCTTGAAGAGGCTGGTGGGCCTGGGGGCCCACCCCCTTGCACCTAAGGTGCGATGGGGGAAACCTTCACTCTAGGGACGTTGAATATCGCTGGACTCAAGGCCTCCCCATCCTAAGCTAGGAAACTGAGTTTTTTACAACACAATTTACCCGTGGATATCCTGGCCATCCAGGAGTCCCACTGTCCATGAGGTTCTGAGGAAGCTTGGAAAACAATGCTCCTCCCATCCCTATCCTTTTGGTCAAAGCACTGCGGGGTGCTAATTAAGAAAAATAATTTTTCAATTTCACATCCTCAGAAACATTCTTAAATGGCTGAGTGCTCATCGTCACCTTCTCTTGGGCCAACGTAGCGCACACAATTGTCAACATTTATGCCCCAAACGGTGCACATGAGCATCAGGAATTTTTCTCATTGGTCAAATCCCTCCCGCTACCCCCTGATTCTTTCCTAGTTGGTGACATGATCTGTTGGCTAACCTCACCAACGGACTGGTGGCCTCCCTCACCCCACGCCCCACAGGGTCATGTAGAACTATGCATTCTAAAAACCACCCTTGGGTTAATGGATGCACTGCCACGACATGCCCCACTGCTCAAAAACATGACGCGTCCCCGCGTCCACAAAGGCCAATTAAGGTCCATGACCCACATCGACCTTATTCTAATGCCGGCAAAATTCAAAACCCCACATCTCCCACTTCAAAACAATAAAACTGGAATTCTCCAACCACCGACTGGTCTCAATAACCTACCACTTACCCGTCACAGTTGTAAAGGCCCCACATTGGTGCAAAATCTGCCCCCCCGAGCTCACATCACCAGGATTTTCCACGTGGGTGGAAGAGGCAACTTTGGCAAAATCATTTGTTGCACCATTTTGCGCGGACCCCATTTCCACATGGGCAACTTTCAAAGAGGACACCATCTGCCACTATCACCATCTCTCCTCCAGATGCTCACGAGCCACATTGGCGGTTATCTCACGCGCTCTGGCAGAATTGGCCCACTTGGAGTCCAACATTCCAGCCGCAGGATACAGCCCTGCATGGGGCCAGAAGTGGGCGGAGGCAGCCGCCTACCTCAACGCACTCAAAAGGCAACACAAACATTGGGTTTGTGTCCAATACAGGGCCACATGCATCACTAAAGGTGACAAGTGCACTGCATACTTTTTTTAAAAATTTTTGCACCATGCCAGAGCATGGCCTGCACACAGGTGCAAAGATCGGATAATAATATTGCGGACACACTGGCCAAAGTAGCAATCAAAATGTAAAAATATTACTCCAAGTTATACCGAGCCAAACCAATTCAGCCAGCCAAAATGGTGGAATTTCTTGACTGAGCTCATATCCGCACCATTTTCTTGTACCGGAAATAATGAGTTTAATTACTTCAAATGAATTATGGACAGCCATTCGCGGCGCGCCAAACCAAAAATGCCCAGGCCAGATGGCATTCTATATGAGTTCTACAAAAAATATTACAAATATATATCCCCATTGCAGCTAGCCTCACTTAACCAAAGCCTGTTGGAAATGCGCCTCCTACCAGGAGGACATGAGGCCTTTACTGTCACACTCTTCAAGAAAGGGGATAAGCTTGACTTAGCCAACTGGAGCCCCATTTCTCTAACAAACACAGACACCAAAATTTTAACAAAAATCATGGCTAACCGTTTAGGGACTGTAGCATCTGCTACCATCTCCCCAGAACAATTTGGTTTCATCCCCAGAAGGTCGATTTGGGATAACGTGCACTCCGTGGCTAATGCATGTCAGTCCACAGCCTCTGGGGCACCGGTATTCTTGAACCAACAAAAGGCCTACGATAGAGTAAACTGGGAATACCTAAGGGCCTGCCTCCATCAATTCCGCCTACCCCCCGCTTCATAAACTGGGTAATGCTGCTCACAGAATCTGTGACAATGGCAGTGCGTGACCCAGGCTTCCTAATGGAAGTAGTCCGCCCTCAAAGGGGCTTGCGACAAGGGGACCCCCTCAGCCCAATCTTATACAACTTCAGCCTTGACCCACTACTGCGAAATGTGAATGCCCAACTCACTGAGGTCCATGTGCCAGGCCAAACCCCAGTCAACATGATGGCATTTGCAGATCATTGCGTGGTGGGGGTGTCTAATAACAAAGATGCATGCGCACTTAAATCCCTCATCCAGGAATATTCCCGGGTAAGCAACGCGGCACTGAACGCCTCCAAAACTGAAATCATCCTCCTTGGTCAGTTTCAGAACTGCTGGGCCCCAGTAATTAGTTCCCAACCCGGCCCATCTGCTCGCCCACGTCCACGCCTTACTAACTCAACACACACCGCTCCACTGGTGCTCCCCTTCGTGCCACGTCCTACCATAGGACCGGTGCGCCATCTGGGCGTGTGGATGGAGGCAGGCGGATATGCGTCAGCAGTAATGGAGTGCCATATACTGGACAACGTGACAAAGCGAATCGCCTCTCTCAGAGCCCATCCTACTACCCTCACTGGCAGGGTTGTTCTTGCCAACTCTATGCTCCTATCTGAAGTCTGGTTTGGAGCCCACGCCATCCCCTTCTCCCTCAAGCTTCTTCAAATCCCTGTATGCTTTGCTGCACGGATGGCTTTGGTCAGGCCGCCCTCCACCAGTACGGCTAGAGGTCATGTTTGGCCCTCATCATCAAGGTGGCATGGGCCTGCTTGACTTCAAAGCCCATGCTGCCAAGATCCTGGGCACCTGAATCGTGGCTGTCACCGCTCCTACACTCCCATCCCAACACTGGTCCCGCGCGGCCCACTCCAACTTCTCCCAAGCCTTGGGCCTCAACAATCCATCAAATCCCCATTCCCTGATGAAATACCTCGCATCACACACATTGGCCACAGGTCCTCATGGGACTAAAACCCACTACAAACGAATCCTACTCTCCATGCGAAGCGCAGAGTGGAGAATTCGTATTAGTGGACATACAACCCAAAGAGGCCGCCCATCTCCTCAGTTCACACAAGAGGTACAGGGGCTACCCATCCATGATGGCGTGATCCCCATTCGACCCCATGTCCTATCCAGGGTGGACTACCTGGACATGATGGACATCCCTTATTTCACTGAGACCCAAAAGACTATCTGGAAATATGCACACCATCCTCTGTTGCAGCCTCAATTCCGCTCACATGTGTGGCGCTGCCTGAGGCAGTTGTATCGTACAGCTGAGCTCTCTAACGCTTTACACTCATCCTGTGTCGTGTGTGGCCAGTATGGAACGCTGTTCCACCGCCTGGAGAAGTGCCCCACCTCTAAAGTGATATGGTGCGAGGTTCAACGTCTGCTGGGCCATGATCAAACGCATCCCTTCAGTCTGTCAAGAGATATGTTTGCTTCATCAAAGGCCTCCCCCCTTCCACCCTCCCTCCGTGCTCTGGTGGTTGCAATCGCCATGTGGACTATCCACACGATTGTCTTGGATGCCATCGCTGGCTCCATCCCCACCCTCTCAGAAGCTGTCCACAGATTCCGGTCTCATTTGGTGGACCACTTTCAAGCATGGATGTTAGGATATCTCCCACCGCGTCGCCGACAGCTGGTCTCCTCCTGGTTCCCATTCTGGTTCATCAAATCAGACCCCTTCCTCCACACGTGCTCAATAGTGGCTACGCCCCCTACACACGTTCCCTCCCCTTCCCATAAGTGGCGCTCCCGCTGGCAACAAGAGATAGCATCGCTTCTCTGGGGTGCCTCCCCTGGTACTAAGTTTTGTCTTTCCTGAGTCATATTCGGAGTGTCCGTCCCATGGTCAGCCTTCCCCACAATAAATTTAAATTTAAAAGTGCTCCTGTAAGCTAGTTTATCTTGACAATACTACCATTTGTTAGAACTTTTACAAAACACTTTGCTCATCTAAGGAAAGTAATTTAGCTGTTACATCAAACTTTTCACAAACTAAAGTTATCAAAATACTTCTTTTATGAGAGCAAAAATGAATTTTTGGGCCATAAGGTAGGTAAAGCTGGTAATTTTCAATGGATGACAAGGTCATGGCCAATACTTAGATGCCCCCCTAAGGCCCTACGTGATGTACAGGTTTTTTAGGAATGGTGGGCTATTACCACTAGTTTATTTCACACTTTGCCAATACCTATAAGCCTCTAGTATAAGTTTGAAGAAGGGTATACCCTTCCAATATAAAGAAGAGCAACAGCATGCCTTCAACCTATTATGCATAGCTCTCTCCCACTCTCTGATACTTATACATCCTAATTTCAACAAACCCTTTTTAATTTTTCCTGATTCTAGCAATATAGCTATAGGAGCTATATTATCTCATCATAAATAAGCTTAGTGGATCATCCCATCGCCTCTTATATAAAAACCCTAACTAAGACCAAACGCAACTAAAGTGTTATAGAACATGAGTCTAGGCAGTACTAATGGCTACTAAGCATTTCTGACCCTATTTATATGGGAATTACTTTACCATAATTACTAAACATGCTTCCTTATGATGACTGCAACAAATGAAAAATCTTGATGGGAGGTTAGCCAGATGGGTTTAAAACTTATAAACTACACTTTACCCATCATTCATAAACCTGGGCTCATATGCCAAAATGTGGATTGCCTATCCAGGCTCCCATAATAACTTTAACTGACCCTGAGGAAAATCGACTCTATGTCTCTTAATTTAAATGCATTTATGGAAGGATGAATTCACATTCTGTCAAAAAGAATTAGCAAAAAATTGGCATAAACAAAGTTAAAAACGAGAAACTGTACAAACTCGTTTATCATAAGGTTTGCCCTACATATGGCTTTTAGCTTAAACTGACATCATATTAGTGGGATATCTGCAAGTCGACCAGGATGGAATTTGGAGGCTAATCAGTAACCCAAGACTCAATGTTACTATGAAAAGGATGCTTGTCTCGATCCAGAATGTACTAGAGTACTGTCTGGTATGCAAAAGTCAAGCCGCGCCTAATCCCTGACCTCAACAGCCAGTGGTTTCACCCTGTAGACCTTCCATATTTATATTATTGACGTTGTAGGGCTCCTCCATCAAGCCTCTAATGTTCATCAGTTCCTCCTCCTAGCAATTATCATTTAACTAAGTGGATCAAATCTGTATCTCTATCCTCCGCTTTTGCAAAAGCTACTGCTATGTTCCTATATAATCGGATAATCACCAAGTATGGGTGCCCTAACAGAATTCTCTCCAATAAAGTCTGACTTTTTTATTATTGCTGGTGAATAATTTAGCTAAACTAATGGATCCAATTAGTTACTTCCAATCCTTAACATCCTGCAACCAGTGGAATGTAGGAGCGTGTAAATGGTACTCTGACTTCAACCCTCCATAAAATAGTCATAAACAACCCTCTTCATTAGCCCCAATATTTTACTAGT
Organism: Massospora cicadina; assembly: GCA_022478985.1. Classification (NCBI taxonomy): domain Eukaryota; kingdom Fungi; phylum Entomophthoromycota; class Entomophthoromycetes; order Entomophthorales; family Entomophthoraceae; genus Massospora; species Massospora cicadina. The sequence continues at coordinate 30,028 of JAKSZP010004103.1, forward strand.
GCAATTCTGGCCTATAGAATAAGCTATCATCGAGTTATTACTATCTCCCTTCCAAGCGTTGTATAGAAGAAATTCCCCAGGTGCCCTCTAAAGTGCAGGCCATGTTAGATCAAGCTTCCCTTGAAGCTCTCAAAATTACTATGTAAGTATTGTTAGTGAGATTATCTGGCTTCAGACCCTGGATTCCAAGAACTTGTCTGCTACCAATACTAGAGAAACTAATCGGTTTAATATAAGCATGAGCCTCTACACACCTTCCAACTGGGTGATCTAGTCATTTTCTACCATCATCGGCCTGGCGGTCACAAAAAATTGGGGATTAACTGGTCAGGGCCCTACAAAGTTATATATAAATGAGGTAATGAATAATCAATTTTGGAGTCTCCCATGGAACCGTGATAAAGTGTGTACACAGTCAATTTTTCCAGCCATTTTCCATCCAGCGCAAAGATCTAGAGGGGGCTTTGTCAGGATTCCTACCTGGATTAAAGACTCATTTGTATCTGATGAAGTGATTTAAACCAGAGCCAAATATATAGTCGACCCGGTTGGGGATTGTTGAATCTCAGTGATTCATATGTACCCGCTAAAGGGTTTTTACACAAGGTTTCCCCCATTGAACAATTAGAACGGTTGATATGATGATTGCTGGTTCCTCGATACATTTGTAACCACTTAACTTTTATATTAAACATGCGAGCAATTCCCCAATCACTTCTTTATGAAAATATATCTTCAGCGGATCCTTTCTTTGTCCGCTCTCCTCCTCATTCTTTCTTTCTTTCTTCACTTAATACAAGACTACTCCTCCAGTCCCCTTATTTCACTGATATCCCAGCAGCCTCTGTCAGTACCAACTCTTCTTCTTAGTTTATTCATATCGCCATCTTTTCATTGGTGTCAGCTTATTATTCTTTAATTATTTATTACCTTGATTCAAGGTGATCCAAAACCCTTTTGTTGAATACTGACATCGCCTTATCGCCCTATTTTGAAGGCAACTCAATAAGACCCATTATGATCCATTATCGCCTTATCCTAAAGCGACCAATCACTTATAGCTCTTAATCATCCTCAGTGGATTGTGTCCATTAATCCTTCAGCGGAATTCCTCCAATGATCCACATGTTGTAGTAGTGGCTTGTCTTCCAGTCATATAAATTCTCAACATTACCCCCCTTTGACTGGAAAAAAAGTTATATACCTCTTTTTCCTGCATTTCACTATGCAAACCGTTCTGCGCCAACATCTGCAAGTTCATGAGTTCACTTTCCTCTATTGGTTGTAGTTAGGTGCAGAGTTACCCGACCCAGGCCATATCCCTCTTCCCTGGTTCACGTTTCCCCTGGTTGATGAAGACAAGGATGACGTGTACTTTACAACTATTCTAACCCAGGAAGAGATTTTCCTGAATTTGTTGATCATTTGGCCTCCTGGCGCTCCCCCTTTGGGGAAATGTGGGCCAGCTACAGTGGGGAGGAGCAGAGCTGAGGGCCTTCACATAACGAAGCAGCCCAACTCTTGGCGAGCAGCTTTAGTCACCAAGTACTTCTGACTCCTGTCAAACCCCAACCCATGCCTCTGTCCATACAATGGATGCTGTGCTTTGTGCAGTGGGTGATATCCTGCTGGTCAGGGTCCTTCCCCCGCGCTCCTACTCACTTCTGGTCCTCAGGGGTAAACTTCCACAACAAGAATTAGCTCGCCTTTGTTCTGGGGTCACTGCAGTGTTCACCGCCCTCAGCGCTGACAATCTATCACAGTACCTTCCCATCATGGCGCTCATAAGTGACTTAATTTTTCATCCCACCACCGATTTAGGTTCAGGAATAGAGCAGCACTGGACAGCTCTTGAATGGGTCTGATGCGCGGCATTCACCACAACTGCTCCTCTTCCAATAGCATATCTGAGCATGGAGGACTTCCTTGTAGATTGCCTGGCCCTGGGCGCAGCATTTTCTCCTCGAGCTGGAACACACCTGCTCACTCGCCACCCCTTAAGACTTCAGCCCCCTACGTTGGCATACTCCTTAATTTCCCAGGAGCATCAACGCATTTGGTTACAAGCTTTGCTCCTCGTGGGACAGGAATGTTTCTGACTTGATCAACCAGCCAAACTCTCGCCACCTCGCCTGTTACCCTGGAATCCCAGTCCGTCCTCCTCTCCTAGTTCTGTCACACCATCCTCTCCATTTCAACCTAGCATAATGGCCTGAGGGCAAACACCAGCCCCTTTGCTATCACCTCAGCAGCCTTTGCCTCCACCCCAACCCCAGTCAAGCCCATAAAACTATGGCACGCCCAAAGCAGTGGAAGAAGAAACACAGGTTTCATCAATCGAAACAAAAAGAACATTGCAAGAAGCTGAAAAAAGACAGGAAGACAAAAAAAAGCAAAGTGAAAGACCTTGAAGGACAACCCGCATTGAGTAAAACCCCTCTAGTACTTGCACATATATATTTTATATATTATGTTATTATTATCTCTCTTTTGTTTATTTATTTATTTTTTTATATTTATGTTATTATTTACTATCTCTTTTTAAATTAGAGAACTATTGCTGCTTATATGGTTGAATAAACTTTGCGTGCACCCAATTTATAATACAGCTGCTTGCAGGATCCTTGATAGTATAAGTGTCAACCCCCATTTTATATTATCTCAAATGGCCCAATCCAAATATTAGAAAGTTTGTGTTTCCAGCCAAATCCATGCTGATCGTGGAATAACACCATATTCCCATCTTTGAACTGCATTAGGCTACTCCGCCATACTTGGTCTGTAACCTGGGTTTTGATTTTCTTGGCAAGACTGAATGAGTATGCTTCAGTTTGTAGCTTAATCAGCGTGTTTGAAAGGGTGGTTAAATATCACTACAGATCCACTCCACTGGTGTCCTCTATACAGGCATATAGCAGCGCAGGCAGAGCAGGGTGCCACCTATAAAGCAATTAAAAGGGCTTTTACTGTGGCCAAATGGTAGCTAATATTGTAGGCAAATGCCGCGGTAAAAAAATAGTACTCCATCAGAGGGTATATATAACCATTTCTGGAGTATATTCACCAGAGTCCCATTAACTCACTCAACCATTCCATTGGACTCAGGGTGATACGGGATTGTTAGGACCACAAAGATGGCCATTAATTCATTGAGCTTGGGTAAAATGTGGAAGGTGAAGTTGGTTCCATTGTCAGTAAGGATAAACTGTGGGCAGCAATGACGCTGTATGTTTATTCCATTAAAAACTTAGCCACAGTAACTGCCCCCAGATCCTGGATGGCTCGCGCCTCCACCAACCTCTTCAAGTGGTTAATTGCCACCAGGTATACTTAGACAGATTTGCTCCAGTTGGCAAGGGTCCCATAACATCAATGGAGATGGTGTGCCAACCAAAGCTTGGCTTTATCAACTGGTATGTAGTCTTCTGGTGGAACGGCTTATCCACCTGTCACTGATGGCAGCAAGACAGGGTCTCAAGCACGTCATATTGCATGATTTCTAAATAATACCTCGGTCTTAACAATTAAAGAGTTTTCTGGACTCTGACATGACCAACTGCTTGATGTGAACTCATAATAATATTTGAGCGGTTAGAAGGCATTGGTATATTCATGGTATCGTCCCCTATACGCTTATACAATTCTCCATTTCTTAGGAATGTATTGGTCCTGAGTTCATCTAGTAGCTTGATTACTTGAGGCGGTTCATCTTCTTATTTTCTGATGAAGAATTTCAAATAATATATCGCTTAAATCCGCCATAAAGGCAATAATTGGTAATATTGATAAACAATCAGCGTTTTGGTGTTTGGCTCCTGGTCGATGTAAAATATTAAAGTCATAAGCTTGCAGCTTAAGAGCCCATCATGGTAGCCGCCCTTCAGGCTCCTTCAAATTCTATAACCAATGCAATGATGCATGATCTGTCACAACTTTAAACTTTACTCCATGAAAGTAGACTCAAAACTGTTTATATGCATAGATCACCGCTATGCATTACTGCTCGGTTATGGTGTAGTTTCGTTCATGGCAATTCAGGCTGTGGCTACAATACGCCATGGGGTGCTCCTCTCCATCATCATCCTTCTGATACAGGACTTCCCTAACAGCAGAAAGGGATGCATCTGTTTGAACTATAAATTCCTTATCAAAATTAGGATAGTGCAACACCGGCGCACTGACTAACGCCATTTGAAGTGTATCTAAGGCACATTGACGTCACTACATCCATTCAAACATTTCATCTTTCTTCAATAGCTCAACCAGTGGAACTCCTATGCAACTGAAATTGGTTATGAATTGGCGGTATTAACCCACCATTCCCAGAAACACCTGAATGTCCCGCTTATTAGAGGGCTTAGTCATCCTCTGGATGGCTTCTACCTTGGCTGGTTGAGGTCTTAGCCCAGTCACATCCACCACAAACCCAAGATACTCAAGCTGATCCTTGAGAAAGTGGCATTTTTGAGGCTTGATTTTGATATTGGCCTCAGTCAGTCAGCGAAATACTCTTCCAAGTGAGTAAGATGCTCAGTAAACATGCGAGAGAAGATGTTAATATCATCAAGATATACAAGAATGCATGACAGCTTCAGATCTCTCAGTATTGTATCCATAGCTCGTTGAAATGTAGCTGGGGCGTTACATAGTCCCTGTGGCATACGGGTTAGTTGTAAATGCCCTATCAAGGTGATTACCGCGCATATTTCTTGCCCCTTCTTGAGCAACTCAATCTGCTAATAACTGGATATCAAATTCATCGCCGAGAAGTAGTGAGATTCTCCTACCCAATCTAGCGCATCATCAATCTGTGGCAGAGGGTATGAATCTTTTTGGTGACGCTATTGAGCTTCCAATAGTTGATTACTACATGGTTAGTGCCATCCTTCTTTTTTACAATTAAAACAGGCGAAGCCCACAGGCTCTTAGATGGTTCAAGCATTCCCTGCTCCAACAGCTTTTCAATTTCCTCAGTGATAACTTCTTCAGCTGCTCGTGATTGATGGATTAGTCGAGACCTGATGGGAGGATGGACCTCAGTATCAAATTGATGAACAACCCCCGAGTGCACCCCAGATCATTATTGTTGACTGCAAAGATCTCTTTATACTTTTGAAATAGCGCTTCAGCCCACTCCTTCTGATCTTCTGATAACCCTGATAAATTTTCCCGTGGTACAACCACCATTGCACCAAGAGGCGATTCAATGGGCATACCAATTTAATCCAGAGAACTGAACTTATAAACCTGTTTGATCTCTTCAACAAAGTTCATATGTAATTATGCTATAATCTGATGCCAGCGTATTCGAATGGGACTGTTCTGAAAATTTGCTATCAATACTTTGATTTCCCTATGGCCTGGTAGTATGATTCTGGGAGCCACATAGGGCTCAAACCATGATTGATGATAAGGCCCAATGATCTCCCCATAGAGCCCAGCTGGCACTTCCACCTCTAACTCAGTGTCAATTATTACTTGATGTCCAGAGGGAATGGATATAGCTCCAAATTCTCTAAGCGGTAACCCTTAGTATTCGTATATCTGATGAGGAAGGGCCCGCGTTTTCTTTTTTAATCAATGATAGTGCACTGGAATCACCCCATTGCTGTAGGCAAAGTTGATCTGTCCCATATGCGCTGAACTCTTTGGCGCTCTACTAGAGGAGAAATATATAGGGATTCGCTGTCCCGCAATGGCTAGGGTTTCTACCATCATGTCAACTATAGCCCCATAGTGTCGCATAAATGCAGTTCCAAGCAATAAATCATAGTTGCTGTTTGGCAATACCACTGCTGGAGCCACCACAACAATAGATCCAAACCGCAGGGGAAGAGCGCTATATGCTCCCTCAGAGGTAGTAGTTTTAGCTCCACCAGTCCCATACACCACCAGGTGGTCTATGTTGGGTTTTGAGGACAACTTTGCCACCAAATTTGGTGGAGACAATGTTAACAGGTGTGCCTGTATTGTTGATAGCTCAATCCCAAGTTTTAGCTACCACAACGTCACAGTAAGTGCATTCTGAGTAAGATGCATCCCGGCTATTCACTATGTGTACACTTAAGTATTCAGGTTTTCCCAGGAAACTCATAATACCCGCACTGATTTTAGGGTATTTGTTTATGATAGTGTCCACTGGGAGTGCGACATCTATTCCCCTCAATGACAGGGCATCTGCGACCGGTTCTAGCTGATCTAACAGATTTTGGTCAAACATTTGACAAGCATAAAGCTTCAGTTGATCTGGTGAGTTTTTGTCCGCCGTTTCTTCAACGTGCGCAGGGGTCAGTACATTTACTTTCCCAACTGGCGGGTGGTAGAGGAATATCATCATACTGAGAAGCTTCAGCTATATTTAGCACAGTAGACTCAGGTGGGACATGCAAATTCGAGGTAGCAGAAGTAGTGAGTCCCTTCTCTACTCCGCTCAGGCTTTTCCCTGATAGCCCTGCTCTCATTGCAAGGGAGGGATCCGTCAGTTGGGACACCATCATCTCATATGTCCATTATGACCACAATTAAACAACTTACTCCATAAGACCTATGGCCGTATTTAGGATAAGTTGGTACAAATAGTTGATTATTTTGAAAAGATCAACGTAACCAGACCCCCAACAGTATAATGACCGCCCCCTGTCAGCGTAGTTAGGCCCAGATTGTTAACTGATTCAATGTTGATTAGCAATCAAGGAACGCCCATTGGACGGAAAAGAGTATCCTGACAATATTCTTTCTGCCCAGTTATCTCCTCTCTCATGATTAGGGTGAACAACTGCTACAGCGCGGATCTGCTTGTTATTGGGTGGAGTAAAATTTACAGATAATCGACATACAAACTGAACAAGTTTAAGGAGAGGTACGTCCGGCTTTAACAGCAGAGCTATAACATTGTGAAGCTCAGGGTATGGCTTCACTGATGAGGCCATTGCAATACACACATCAACTTTAATAGAATGCCTGCTCCGATCAGCACATGCGTTTCTGTAGTAAATAGGTCAGCGAATGCAGTGAGGGTCTCATTTCGCTGAAACCCAATGGTCAAGAACTCAGCTTTCCGCTGTGACATTTTCGCAGTTCTGCCAAACAATCGCAGCACTGTCTCCTTGACTTCACGGTATGAAACAGAACTAGCTGAGAGGTAACAAATGACTTGATCAGCACTTCCAACGTCCAAAGAGGAGAGTAACAGCTTTGCCCTTTGTCAATCCAAAGTTCCCTCAGTTGCAAACTCAAATCAGCGATAGAACCATGAAAATTTCCTTCATGATTGAGTGGTGGCAATTTTGTCATTGTAAACCTTCTAAAGCAACTCATCCTGTTTTTTTAACAGTATCAAACACAAGTCTCAACTCCTTGTAGGGCCCAGGGCCATTGTTTCGTGCAGATTTCATTTGAAACAACCTGGATGCAACATAGCCAACGGTTGAATTTTCATAATTTTGTTATTGATCAATGGGCCCCCTGTAGTGAGCACCACTGTTGAATCTCAGCGATTCAGTATGTACTCACTAAATGGTTTTTTTACACAGGGTTTCCCCCATTGAACAATTAGAACAGTTGATAGAATGATTGCCAGTTCCTCGATACACTTGTAACCACTTAACTTTTATAATAAACATGGGAGCAATTCCCCAATCACTTCTTTGTTAAAATATATCTTCAGCGGATACTTTCTTCATCCACTCTCTTCCTCTTTCTTTCTTTCTTCACTTTATCCAAGACTAATCCTCCAGTCCCCTTGGTTCACTGATATCCCAGCAGCCTCTATTGGTACTGACTCTTCTGCTTAGTTTATTCATGTCACCATCTTTTCATTGGTGTCAGCTTATTATTCTTTAATTATTTATCGCCTTGATTCAAGGCGATCCAAAACCCTTTTTTCAAATGTTGACATTGGCTTATCACCCTATTTTGAAGGCAACCAAATAAGACCTATTATGACCCATTATCACCTTATCCTAAAGCTATCAATCACTTATAGCTCTGAATCATCCTTAGCAGATTCTATCCATTGATCCTTTGGCGGAATTTTTCCAATGATCCGGATGTCATTATAGTGGCTTATCGTCCAGTCATATAAATTCTCAACAGGGATAATCCACAACTAAATTCAAGGCCTCTTGATATTGGGGTTCAACCCTAACTTGCAAATTTATTGTTACTCAAATGAAACCCCTCAATATTGGGGGTCAAACCCAATCTATGTGGCGATAAAATCCTGTTCAACAGAAGTGACTAGAATGGTGCAAATCCCTGATTAGTAATGAGTAATAACCTTGACTCAGAAACGCTTGCAATTTTACCTAAAAAACTCACTGATCACGCATATAATTTTGTTTCTAAGAAAACAGATACTACTCTCTTTTTGACATTGCCATTTTAGATTACCTATATTAGGTTAGGGATGAAAAGCTTTTTTAGAATTTACTTCTCAAAGAGCTTAAAGTCTGAGGATTTCTTGCTTGTTAAAATAAGTCCTGCGCATTTAATTGGGACAAAGTTCAGACAATTATTCATGATTTATCCAATGTCTTATGGTACTTTGACCTTTTGGAAGCTCACTAGGCTTATTTGAATAAATTAAACTCTTCTGGTCATTTTTGTGCTTATATTTCCCTATGAATTCAGGAACTTCTACTGAGGCAGGCAAAGATACAAGATTAGAATTTTGAATTGACAGCTTGTTGACACTATTCAAGAAAAATACTCTGATATAAAACCAGATAAAGAGAATTAAGAAAATATTTTTTTTATTTAAGAGATATTTTTGAATGATAATTCATTAGGCCAGGCGTCAGTATTTGTACCTCTAGGGCATCTCCTGGCCACATCAAGCACGCAAATTTCCACATATAATTATTTTCCACCTCAGTTCAGCCCTTGAACTGATACAATTTATGACCTATTGGTATGATTATTGGTGGCAAAAATATATTCATACTTGGGTAGACTTCAGGGGCAAGAATTGCAGTACAAACGTGCAAAGTTTTCCTGGGGCCAGCAACTATGAGTTTTTAATACAGCTGATGAAACATGACTTTTGGGAAATTTGGCATTAAAATCAAACAAATGACAAATTCCGAATTGGGACGTTAGACAGCCTCTCTCAATAGCACTTGGTACTCTCATTTGGACGGTCCACGTGCAAGTGATATTGTGCCAATTATGAGGATCAACATATGAAATTCACCATAAGGTGGAAAATTGATTATAACGTTATGATAATATTATTATTCTATTTGTCCATAAGATTTTTTATTGTTAATTTCAGGATTGATCCCTAAATGATTTCTTAAGATAAATGGTCGATATTGCTCCCAAATTAATTGAGAACAAAATCCAAGGTTTTTCATATATAATCAGCATGAATTATGCAAAGAAATTCGTCTCAAGCTGTCAAGAGAATAATTGAATTAAATTTACATTGAGATATATGGCCTGAGCAATCAACTAGATAATTGGGTTAAGTTGATGTTGAGATATTTGGCCCCAAACTGTATAATAGTAATTGCTTTAGTTGAGAATTAGAGTATTTGGCCCAAGCTTTTGAAGGATAATCGGCCTAATTTGTTGGTTGTCAAAGGGTTTGTTTTTGGGTCAACCACCTGAATCTGAAAGAGATTTACCATTAGTGAAGACTTTTTAGTCAAGAAAAGCAAAATTTATAACGAGCATAAACTTTGGGTCTCCTGGCCCCAAGAATAAAGAGTGAGTGGTTTAACACCCCCTCCTTCCTGAAACACACCCTAACAGAAGGCAAGTCCAACATGGTGACTGTAGAGCACATCACCTAGGATGCTGTCCCCAAACTGCCTACAATGCCCAAAATTCTCAAGATGTATAAGGAGAACTTTAAGGTTGACAGAATAGATTGCCTGCCACCCTATTACAAGTTTGATTTGGATCTTTGACTAATGATATACTTAATTAAGATTAACTACCCACTTTACCCATACACCACTGCTTAAGATCAAGCTCTAAAGACCTTTATTGACAAGATTCTAGCTAAGGGATGGCTAATAAAGGAAACCTCTCCAGTATCGTCCCCAGTGGTTTTCACCCAAAAAATGGATGGTAATTTACGCCATTGTGTGTATTATGGCCATTAAACAAATTCACCATTCCTGACCTCTATCCACAACTACTTGAGACCACCATATCCTAAGTAATTGCAAAGTTCATGGTGTTCTAAAACTTGACCTGGTGAATGCGTTCCACCAAGTTGGAGTAAAAGAAGATCAAGAATTAAGGATGGCGATTTGTACCCATCACAGCATGTACCAGTTCAGGGTCATGCCGCTTGGCCTCAAAAATGCCCCCGCCATGTTCCAAAGGGACATGGATCATGCACTAGACAAAATCCACTTTATGTGTGCCAGAGCATAAATTAATGACATTTGGGTAACATCCCCATTCTGGAACAGCATGAGAAGATCTAATAGCTATGGCCGCCGCCCTACAGAAGGAAGGCTGGCACATAAAGCTACAAAATGTATTTTTTCAAGGCTGAAGTATAATTCTTAGGGAACCTTGTGCTCAATTTTGAACGCCATCGCTCCCTATAAGCTGGAATAAATACAATCATGGTCTAACCCCACTAACCAAAGACAACTGCATAGTTTCTTAGGTTGGCCACTTTCCTGAAAAATCTCCCTCAGTGATCTTGGAATTAGCTGTTCCACTCTACCTCCTTATATGAAAACATGCTCCTTTCATATGGTTGGAAGAATGCCAATGGGAATTTGATGCCATCAAAGAGTCTTCACTACTGTGCCAGTAAACCACACTGACGAGGAAAAACCATTCATAGTAGCCTAAGACGCCTCTGGATTGTCCTTATGAGCCATTCTTCTTCAGGAGCACAATGGATGGGAGCACCTGGTGACATACTTCTCCCAGTAATTTACAGGTTCTGAACGTGCATGGGCGATCTATGACAAGTAATTGGCTGCCATTACCTGGTCATTGATACATTGGAGATACTTTCTGCAAGGAGCAAAACATATTGTGATAGTGCGCATGGACCACAAGTCAATAACATACTACTGTAAGCCCCAGAAATTAATACGCTGAAAAATTGAGGATACATTATGACCTCCTTAATTCCATTTTAAATATCAAGTTAATCTGAGGGCCGACGCACATACCACCAGATATCCTTAGAAGAAGTCCGTCATTAAGCTCTGATCCAGAGAAGGTATCATAGAAGTAGCAGATAAAAATTGATACTGGTCTGCCATCCAGGGTGCGTGAGCACCCAGAAAGAAACCCATATTGCCGGGGGCATTAACATCCAAATGACTTGATAATGGGAGTGAAGATAATCAAACAGAGAATGGCGACTGGCAATCAGCGTCACCACCATCCTAACAAGTAACAAACCGTAGCTACCAGGGTGACAACGGATTCTGATGCAGTTAACTCTTCAGGAGCCATGTGGGCCCAGGATTTGTGGAGGTCCCACTGGTTGTAGAGCGAGTGGGGAGGGCATTACCACACCCACAGGTAGAATTAATTTCTAGTAATGGGATGTCACAACGCCAGAGGGCGTCTACAAGTGGAGATATCCCCTAACGGGCTACCTGCTTGGTAACCCATTTGATGAAGGTAGGCAGCAGCGTTATAACAATGCCCACTAGGACTAGTCGTTGTGTATCTGGGAAACATGGTTCTGGGTAGCTGCAACAGCAGACAAATAGGATTTTATAACACAAAAAGTAACTTGAAATATGAGTTTTGTTTTTTGAAAACAAAATTTTAAGAATTAACTGATAAACCTACAAGTGAGTAACAGTTATCTACAATACTATAGGGCTTAGGGAATAACTGGGAATGCATGAACATAGGTATTGCAATCCCAACTGGTTTTAGCGGAAATGTATTTGACCATTAATTCAACGCATAATTGATCTTCCGCTTGCCAGCCAACTCTTGTTAAAATTTTTCCACTAAATTTTTCCTCTATCTTCAATTCTGCTTAGTGGTTTGTGACGATCCATATTGGGAGACTGGTTTCGCCCAAGGCTAGCCCACATAGAGCCAATCACACGAGTATTGAAGGAAGTTATCACCTTTGGCCCCCCTGAAGTTGGACCCCTCAAATTATCTAAATATTCTGACTTTTTAGCGGAACCCAAGATTGTCACTTTAGTAGTTACTCGCTTATTCCCTAATCTTAGGAAAGGCCTAAAATTTTCGCTGGTGGTAGATGTTCGCCACTCACTTTCTGGTGGTGTCCTTTCGCCGCTAACACATCTATGTACGCCCCCTGATCCGCTGGAGCAGCTCTTGCATGGTCAGATAGGGAAAAAGGGGGCGACCTTGAGGAGGTATGCTATCACCTACTCTAATAAACCACATGGTCTAAATCACCCTGGGTTTTGAGTGGGCAGTCACCTTCTTGGCTCTCTTTTTGATTTGGAATAGGAATACCTCACGATCAAGGCACCGGGGTTGCTCCCCCAGACCTACATTATCCTTCCCTCTTTGAACAGGGAAAGCACTGCAACAGGGAAATTGGGTAAGAGAAACATTTTTATGGGCCTTTAGGAGCTTAATCACCAAAAGCGTGGCGACCTTCAGGGGAATGAGGAGCATCAGGGGTGCAAAGCGTGAAAGTCAACCACCAACTCACCACAAATATCTCAATCTCAAGCACTAACCCAACTGTTTTCATACGCTGGGATCATTCCCTGCCACCAGTTATTGTACTGAACAGTGAGATTGCCGAGAAGCCAAGATTGTGTCAACCTCAACCTCCTCTGATCCTTCAATCATGATGGGCTCTGGCTCCACCAGGATCTTTCAATAAATGTGGACTTGAAACAAGTGTCAAACGGGGCTCAATTTTCAGTGAGCCAGAAGCATCAAACAAAACGTTCCATTTCCTAAATCCGCCTCCATCACATGGGGACCAAAACGTTTGCTCACAAGTTTTTAAAAGGGCACCTGCATCTGCAGGTGATGCATATACAGCATGAAATGAGACCCTGTGATATTTTCATGGGCTGGTAGATATTATCACTCCACAAACTGCTTGTAATCACTGATAGCTTTGGCCAAATGCTCCTGAAACAGGTACTGGGTTCGCCAGATGTGTTGCACGTGATCTGCCACAGCTGGCACCTCCAGCTGAAGACACAGCCCTACCAAAAATGAGGGCTTTTACCCGAGTGTGGTCTCATATGATGAGAAACCAGTAGATGTATGAGTACCATTATTATACGAAAAAAGCGCCAGCAGAAGGTCATCCGCCCAGGTTCCTGCATGGCTGTGGTGTAACATCGAGGCACTGCTTGGGAAGCCTGATTCAACCTCTCTGTTTGACCATATGTCTGAAGATGGTATGCGGTTGAGTGACACAGCATAATTTTCAATATCACCAGTTCATTCCAAAATCACGCCATAAACTGTGACCCTTGATCGCTTATAATCTCCTGCAGCAACCCAAACATTTAAAACACATGCTGCACAAAGATCCAGGCTGTCTCTTATGAGGTGATAACAGAGGAACAGGGGACAAAGAGTGCAAAGTTAGTAAAATGGTCTACGACTACATAATGGTAGTGAACCCATTAGAGCTGGGAAACTCAACAATGAAATCAATGAACACTGAGGTCCACGGGCACTCCACCTGCTGCAGGGGGTGAAGAGACCGTTCTTACCTGATTCATCCAAAGCCTGCGCACATGACATGTAATTCGTGATCCATTCCAGAATATCCTTGGAAATGCCCAGAGCTGTAATCAAGTCTTACTAACCATATGAATATCCTAATTTTATGCCTTTTACTTTTATAATGTAACTATTAAATAGATAGTGAATTCAAGTGATTGGTAATCAATACGTCCTGCAGCTCATGGCTTTATATGTAGTACCTAAAGTCTAACTTCTACTCAGCGGATTCCTAATACCCCTACAGAACAATCCTTATCTCTTATAACTATCAGATTCCAACGCTGTGGCCTTGATATTATTATAATTCATTTCTGTTCAGCGTATTCAATTCATGTTCCCTCTCCGTGCTGGCATAAAACATCAGTAATAGATCCATTAGTAATTACCAGGGCTATCAGCCACTAATTTGATAAGTCGGTGGATTATCTCTTTTTCTAAGGAAAATACTCTGAGATCAAGTTTCCATCTAGTCGCCCAATTCAGATAACTCAAATTACCATACTAATTTTGAGGTGCTTCTTTGTACTGATAAAAGCACCAATGAGATTTCTGATATACTGAGCATATCTGAGGAGTAGTTTCAATGGCAAGGGATCTTTTTCCAAGATTAATATGCAAAAGCTTACTATATAAAAATACTTGTAAGAGCTCATGTGCTCCTGGTAGTATTTGATACTACAGGGTGCTTACTTTTGTTATTGAATAGAGGCCCTATTCTAGTATATACCATTTTGGTTAGTTTTGCTGCAAGGTTACTGTCTTTAAACAGTTACTTGCGATTTTTAGGCTGATAACCTGTGCTCTGGAAATATGACGCCGCTGCGCCAAATTTCACACCTGGGCAGTTATATGTCAGTTTAACCAAATACAGGTATTTCTTGTTTTCTGGGTTCCCCACCATGGGGGGTCATAGTGCCCAGATAACTTCGTTGTAGATATGGGGCGGCACCCGCAGTTGGGACCAAAATAGAATGTTTTCTTTCACCAAGGAATACTGAGACAGCTTATGCATTGAAAGTGCCAGCTGGTCCAACAACTCCAACTCTTCTGAGTAAGCCGCCTAGTCCGCTAAAACTCCATAAATTATAGGCACGTCCAGGGCCAAATCTTTCAACAAATTCTGTGAGGTGCAATAGCTAAGATCTGGACTGGTGGAATCACTGTGGTTAACTCTTTCTCACCCGCCTCCACCAGACTCAATGCAGGGTTGCAACTTAAAAATTTGAGAAAATTCAACACCCCTTTCATGTACTTAAATCAAAAATTAAAAATTCAGAGGCCATGTTACATCCAGGCCTGACTGTGCGCCAACTTCTGAACTTTCCAAAAATACATAAGAGCCTTTTGATCTATCCACACAATTACCTCATGCTGCGCGCCTGCAGAAGGTACATCAGTGGGTGAGAGACCACGCTAAGGCAGCCAGCTCCTTGTCATAAACAGCCAAGCCTACTCAGATGAAGAGAACTTGTGAGAAAAATAAGCAACTGGGTGTTCCAGCCCATCATGAACATGCAACAGTACTGCGCTCACAGTGGAGGATGAGATGTCACATGTGACAATAAATGGATTGTTGGTGTCCGCATGTTTGATAACAGGAAGTTCCAATATCACCTTCTTGATGGCATTGAACACCTTTTGGATTTCATCTATTCAGAAGAACGGCACATTATTTTTAGTCAGGGAGTGCAGCGGTGCAGCCAGATTTGAGAGGGCAGGGGAGAATTTCTTTAAAAAATATGATGATGTCCAAGAAGCTCCACAAATGCTTCTGGGTCGTCAGAGTAGGCCACTCAAGTATTGCCTTGAGCTTGCTGGGAGGATGGCATAACAATTTTCTAATACTAAATCAACCAATATTGTAACCTTTACCTAGAAGAAATCACACTTAGACAGCTTTACATTAAGTTCTTCCTTGTACAACGCGGCCAGCACCGCAACAGGTCTTCTTAAACTGTTCAAGAGTGGGTTAATGAATGAGGATATCATCAATATATGCCACTGTGCATGTGAACCTGAGGTCACTGAGCACATTGTTAATCATTTACTGGAACATGGTCAGGGCATTTTTTTATTCTGAAAGGCATCACGCGGAACTGGAATATGCCCCTTTTGGTAAAAATTGCTGTAAGCCATTCCTAGCCTTCTACCATCTGGACCTGATTATATGATTTTTGAGGTCGAGATTTGAAACTCCAGGATTCTGCAATCTCCTGGCTGTTTGCTCAAGGGGAGGGGAGAATCGTGAATGGTAATATTATTCAAATTCCCATAGATGACACATGGGTGTATTTTACCATTGGCTTTCTAAGCAAACACAATAAGCGATGCAATAGTGGACGTTTTCTTGTAGATCCACCCCCTCTTGAACATATTGGTTAACCATACTTCCAATTCCTTGTCCTCCTGCGCCATGTAGGGATACAACGGACTGTTGATGTTAATCACCCCAACCATCAAGCGGAAAGCTAATTCATACTTAAAGTGCAGTGGAAGGTGATTAGACATCTCTAAATCAAGATATCCTGATATGCACTAACGCTTGGGGAAATTTGGTATAAGAACCTTTAGAGAGAGGAGCGGTTTGAAGGAACTTTGCCCCATTCCATCACAAAAGTATCAATAAGGGAAAACTCTTACCCACAACTGGGTGTTCACGAAGGACAGCATATTCAAGTCTAGGTTAATGCTCACCTGCTACCAATGACACCACCCCACCCCCAATATAATCATTAGGAGAAGATCTAGCACTGCAGAAACCTAATCACAAAAATAAAACTGAGGTACTAAAAGAGGCTTGGGCCACCATGTTTCGTATGAAGCCATTGGAGCATATGATGCACCCAGCATGGACGCCCCTACGTCCAAGTCCAAGTCAAGATCCTGCGCCAGTTTCAAACTCATAAAGTTACCCACTGTGCCTGTATCTACCAGGGCTCAACTGTCACCCTGTTCGCACCCAACCAGATTCCCAGCGTCAATAAAAAATAAGTATAATCTTGTTTATTGGTGACCAAACGGGATTCCACTAACTGTGTAGTAAGAATCATAGAATTGGGTAAGAAACTGATTCATGTGGGGAACTGGAATTCTCTTCAGGGAGTCCCTTCTCAGACTTGTCGCACTGGTATTCTGACAACAAGGGTATCAGGTGATTAAATGCCACCTGGTCAATCACTGGAGCCGTTTTACCCACTGGCGCCAGGACAGGTACAGGCGCAACTACGGGGCAATGGGACACCACAATGGCTTTCATAACCTTGGCATACATCCCCAGGAGCTTTGCTCAGACCAGAGCTCTGGTTGGACGACAATGAACACTTTGACTAATATTCAACACTGCTTTTGGAACTTCTTTATTATGGAAACGTTTACTAGAACCTCCCATCCCGTGCAAAGCCCAACAGAGCGTAGCTCCAATAAATGCTTCCATCAAACATCTGATCCAATGATCCCACCTGAATGTCCCAGGAGGCATGGTTAGCAGGCAAGGGGTCCAAGCAGTGCAAAATACTGCCACAACCACTCCAACAGAAACCTGAGTCCAGGGGCCTGGTCATGGAGATCTTCTATAATTGAAGTCAAATTGGACGCTTCAGGCTCAGGGTAAAAACTGGAACAGGAGAGCCAATAACGCCATTGGCACCTACACAACTGCCAACACTAGCGTAATCATCAGTGTCAACCTCCCATTTGGTTGGCTGAGCATAAGATTCCACATACTTAATAGAAATCATCACCTTCCACTGCATCCAACAATGCCACACTCCATTGTTCATCTTTCAGGGAAGCTGAAGCCATAGTGTTAGCCAAAAATTGCACTTGAAGCTCGGCAAGGGCATCCAACACTTGATTGGCAATCTCCACTGATGAGGGCGGATGAGCCCATCTCCCCAGGGTGGGGATGAGACCAGGACTAAAGCCTTCAGGACGAAATGCTCAGTCAGGAGATTCCCCAACACCCTGTGGAAGCACCAAAAAAATGCACAAACTGACCATACAAAAAACTAAGACTGAATGTCAGGACATAGGGGGTGATATCCACTTTAATTTTGAGAAGAGGCCAGGATACCCAAAGTTTGGGTGAAGGATACGGAAAAGGTCTACTTTTTAGTACTAGATGTCCCAACGGAAAAGGTCTACTTTAATAGATTAAAGTCTTCAACCAAAGGGGAAAAATCTTGGGTTGTCGTATCCAAGTAAGAACGTCATTATACTGATAGTGAAAAAAACCAGAATGAGCGGAAAAAGGAATGTAACTTTTAATTTATTATCAAAACGAGATATATAAATTTTTAATGAAATTATACTCAGGGAAAAATTTTAAGCGCTTCCAAGCCAAGCCCTATACTAAATAGCAATCAAGTATTCAGTAACATTCTGATTACTTCTGTTAAATAGTATACAATTGTCACATAGATTAGGTTTGAACCCTGATATTGGGAGGTTTCTGTTAATAAACATTCAATAGCATAATTTAGGTTGCCACTAATATTGGGAGGCCTTTATTTAAATGAGTATTATCCTTGACAATAGTTTTGACTATATCTTCAAATTGGGTTTGGATCTCATCATCAGGTGTACTTGAATCCATATTTCACGCTGGAATCCTGACACTGAGCACTGACTTTAAGTTCATGTGGTAAATCTAGACCACTGAATTACCAACTTCAAGCATAAGGGTGAAAATGGCAGACACTAAGGATCCTTTGATTATGTCATGGAAGCGGCAGATGAAATTAAGACTGGACTGCCAGTCTGATTGCATGAGCACCCATAAAGCAACCCGGAATGCTGAGGTCGTTGCTGTCAAAACCTCTTGATAGCATGTGGATTGAGAATCAAACAGGGAGCGGCAACTGGTTATCAGTTTCACCACCATCCCAACCATTGATCAAACTGTAGCTACCAGACTTATCAACAGAATCCGCTTCAGTTAACTCTTCAGGAGCCATGGAGGGCCCAGGATGCGCAAAGGTCCCAATGGTTGTGGAGTGAGTGGCGAGGTCATGGTAGCTCACTAGTAGGGAGAAATAATCATTAAAAATAATGAGATGTCGCAACGCCAGAGGGTGTCTACAAGTGGGGATTTCCCAACAGGCCACTTGCTCAGGAACTCCATTTGATGAGGGTGGGCAGCAGCGTTGTAAAAATGACCACTAGGGTCAAGTTGCTGTGCAACCTTGGAAACATGGTTCTGGGTAGCTTCAGCCACATAAATGAAAAAATTTTATAATTGAAAAAAATTATCTGGAAAGGGGTTTTTTTTATTTCAGACAAAATTTGAAAATTGACTGACAACCATACCAGTGAGGGATAGTTGTCTTAAGTACTATTAGGCTTAAGGAATAACTGGAATGCTTGAACAGAGCTATTGTGATCCCAACCAATTTTGGCAAAATAATATTTGATAATTAATTAAACACTAAATCAACCTTCTGATAGCCAGCTGACTCTCGCTCATTTTTTGCTGTTAAATTTTTCCTCCCACTTTAATTCTGCTTAGTGGGTTGGCAATGCTTCATATATTGGGAGACTGTTTTTCCTAATCTCAGTCCACCTATAGCGAGCCCCATTGAGTTTTAAAGGAATTTTTATCAACTTTGACCCCACCATAGCTGGACCTCCAATTTTATCTAAATTTAGCGCCTCTTCATTGAATCCACCATTGTTGCTGGGGGTAGTTACTCGCTTCTTCCCAACTCTTTGAATGAACCCAAAATTTGTCACTGGGGGTAGATGCTCGTCATTTACTATATTGCAGCATCCTTTCGCCGCCGCCACCTCCATGCACACCCCCTGATCCGCTGGAGCAGCTCTTGAGTGGTCAGATAGGGGAAAGGGGGGCGACCTTGAAAGGGTATGCCATTACCCACCTCTCATCCAACACATGGGCTAATCGCCTTGGGTTATGAGGGGAATGGCCGCCTTCTTGGCCCTCTTTTTGGTGCAGAATGGGAATACCTCGCAATCAAGGCACATTGAGTGCTATCCCAGACTTACAAGAGGATACCATACTAAAAACGGTGATTATGCCATAGAAGATAATGGCAGATCTCCCAGGGGAATCAGCAGCTATTACCACATCACCTCCGCCCCCAAACTGAGAAAACCCTCAACAGGCTACTTCCCCAGCCCAATACCAACCCCGCCAATCCTGCCCCATCCAATGCCCTCATAACAACCCTAACAACTGACACTGAACTACCAATCCTTGAGTCTTTAATGAACTCCCAAACCAAAAGCCCAGAAGGACAATCCCTGAGCGAATGGATCCAGAAAGGTAAAAGCCCCTCTGGGTGATACTGTAAGTCTGGGGGAGCGCCATCTCCGTTTGAATTGGAGGGGTGTTCCATTTACCATCCAAGAAGGGGCCAAGAAGGCCAGTGGCGCCCCTTGTCTCCTAGGACGACCTTGCTCATGTGGTGGACGAGCGGTGGGTCATGGTTTACCCTTTGAGAATTCTGCCCCAACCTCAGTTCTTACATTCAAAGAACTAAAGCAGCGAATTAGGGGATTCTGTAATGAGTTGGCAGTTAATCAGCATCTGCATGGGTTAAAGTGGCTGAATACAATTAACAATGGATAATCTTTGGCTTTGATAATTGACAATTGCAAAACATTGGTAACAAAGACCAACGGGCTTTTACCTCCAGCAGGAAAAGTGGTAAATGTCAAGTATCTGGTATTTTTGTCAATGGCAATAGGCCATTATCAAATGTTACTGCCAGTTTGGAACCCTCCCTGAAAATATTGAGAACATGGCCCAACGGGCGCATACCTTTGATGAAGAAAGCATTAAAGGTTTAATCTTTGGTGGAACTTGCCAATGGCATTAAGCCTTCGTCAAAAGTTGCTTTCAGTTTGGATCCTTTCTCAAAAATATCAGAATCTCCATCCAATGAAACCCGCTTAGTCAAATAAATGCCAAAGTGACTGGAGCAGGTGGGTTGGGTGCCCCAACCTGTTCCCAACCTCTTGGGTCTGCCCCTACATGGGGTGGCTTTGGGAGGCTCCCATTTTCCATTGGGAAAGATACCATCATGCTAATTGGTGAAGTTGTGGAAATCTGCAATTTGGGCGTAATAGACAAACTGACAGCAACTTGGCCCACCACAAACACTTTCAAAAGTTATTTCAATATAGTTCAATTATTTCCCCCTCACTTGAAGTTTACCAGGTTAGGCGAACCTTGAGGGCCTGATCTGAAACTTTCATAAGATATTCCCCAGATTAATCGTCTATTTAAGCAGTCATAACACACTGCGAAAATTTGACAGTTGATTTTATAAACTTAAATTCAATAAAATTTCTGCACCCAAAATTCAATTTTTTATATCACGAAATTCAAACCTCTCATTACAATCTCACTCCTCCCAGCACCCAAACCCATGGGCCCTGGGCCATGACATCCTGGTTCATGGCCAGATTGTTAATCACAATTATGGCCTATTGGTTTGTTATAATTTCAGCGGAAACATTAAGATATGCGAAAGGGTTTTTTGTGCAGGGTCAAGCCCACTGAGCAATAGAATGGACAAAATGGAGATCTTCAGTCCTTAACATATACATAAAATAAATATATAATAAATGGGAGCTATTGCTCTGACAACACTTCTTTATTTAATTAAAATATTTCCAGCAGTTGCTCGCTGCTCCGCTCACTCTTTCTTCCTAGTAAACCCCCTCCTTCAATCTTCTCATCTCACTAATATCTCAGCAATCACATTCAATATTGACCTTTCCGCTTAGACCATTATTTCTGCCATATTCTCATTGGTTCCAGTAGAGTTTTTTATTTATTAAATTAACAATCGCCCTAGTTTGAAGCGATCTACAAAATTTTCGTTGTACATTGACTTCTCATTATTTGTTGTTTGTCAACATCACCCTATCACCCAATTCAGAGGCGATTCTATATACCTTTCCAACCCAATATCAATTATTATAAGGTGCTCAAATAATTGTAATCATACTCAGGCTAGGCATATTTTTCTTTCTGCTCAGCGTAATTTTTTGAGCAATTTATATGTTTAATAAAAAGTAAGACTTAATCGCCCATCTAATATCACGCTGATGTCATCAGATTCCCTGCTGGCTGCCCCAGTGTGGGGCAGTGGCGAAACCCCCTACCATTTTCTTTCTGACAGGAAAATGCGCACAGACTGGCTCACCCAGTCACACCAAAACCCTGTGATGCTTTATTCCTCCCAAGGATCTTGACGCCCATCTTGCTCGAACCTAAGCTGTGCCTCACTGCCCCCTGGTGCTCCCCCAGAGCAACATGCGATTCAGCCTTAGGGTCCAATATGGGAAACTTTTCCCATACAACGACCAAGCCATTAATAAAATGGCTCAGGTGGTGATGCGTCCTGCCTGTTTTATTGACTTCTGCCCTATAAGGGGTACATCAATCTCAGATTCACAGGTAAAGCTGATGCCGCCACTGTGGCAACGGTGCCCCTGGTCTTCCAGGATACACCTCTCCCAACAACTTGGACCCAGCTCTCAGCGGACACCACTTTGGTGGTTCATTCGCTGAATTGCCTACCCACCTTCCCTCTGAGTTGCTCCACCAGGAGCTGATGGAAGGTTTGGCAGCCTATAGCTCCAACCCCATCTTGCAATTTGTAGTCCCAAATGAGGGGTACATGCCTTGCTGGGCCTCAGGCATATGCCACAATCAGCCCTGAAATGAACAAAATCGCCCCATTGATTCCACCTTGCGCTGCTATCCCCTCTGCCCCCGACCATCCATTATGGGCCTGCTTCAAGGGCGGACGGACAATTTATCCATCCTTTTTTGAGTTAGATTACTCAAAATGAAAGTGCCCATATCTAGCAGCTTCAGACAGCACTGATAGTTCATCCGATGGCCACCAATATGCTGCCCACCCCACGCCAATTACAGCATGGGGTACAATCCTACCTCCACCTCCCCCAAAGCCTGTTGATGCAGCTGCACCTGTAGCCACCAATCAGCATCCACTTTGCCCCAGTGCCACACATGATTCTTCCAATCAAGAGTAGGATTGGACCCCAGTTTAACCCCATGCAACATCCAACAAATCAACCAATCCTCAACCATACGCCAATACCCCTAAGTCAATTTTTCCAGAACCCATGAGAGATTTTGGATGAAATTGAAGAATCAGGTAATATCATTGAAGAACCATTGCTGCAAGTCAACCGGTTCTGTAATGCAAAATGGGATGAAGAATTCCCCCCTCATTTATATGCCCCAAAGCCAAATGCCGAACCATTCCACAGTGACATCCAGCTTGCAGTTGAAGCAGCCACCACACCAGATTGCCGTCCCCTCCGCAAAGCCGCCGCCAAATCAGTGGCAGTGCTCGCAAGAGGAATTCCACCTCCCATTATCCCCAAAAATCTTACTTTAAAAAGTAAGATTAATGTGAAACAACTACACAAAAATGTCACCTATGCTATCCAGAATGTGGTAACTGTTGCACGGAATCTGAAAGCTAAGATTACCCAAACCAATATTGCCACATTCTTTAAACTACCATATGCCCGCATTAAAGCTGAAAAAGCTTTAGCCAAATATATTACTGCCATTATTATTGTTGGCAAATTAATCAGAAGTACCAATCATCAGAGATATCAAACTACATACCACTGATGCCCAGACGCCCTTGCTATCTACCTTGACATGCACCCTACTCTGGGAAGAGATAGCTGCTGCCAAATATGAGCCCCTCAATCCCCCTCTCCTTCTGCCATGGAGGGATAAGCGATCTCCGCTGCCCATCTGGTTGGTTGCTTTGTTTGGTGTGTTTCAATCAATTGCTCATTTGGGCGTTTTGTTCGAATCAATTAGTTACTTTACTTTTAGTTATAGTTTTATTTTGGTAATGTCAGTCCCCTGGTCATCTTACCTTGGTTAAATAAAACATACTCAGGCTTGGCGGATTCTACCCATTCCGCCATAATGACTTGGGGCTTATCATCCAGTCATATCAGATTCATGACATTACCACTCCTTGACTGGACAATAAGGCTCATTTTGCTTATACGCCCAGAGGAACTTTGCATGCACTTGGTTAATGATCCGGCTGCTTTCAGGGCTCTTTATAGTATAGGCATCCACATTAGTTTTCTCAATTTTCGAATGGCCCAATCCAGATGCTGGCCAATATATGATTCCGCCCTAACCCAAGTTGATCATGGAATAGAACCATATCACCATCTTTGATCTGAGCTATTCTGCTATACCTTACCTTATTGGCATCCTGGTTCTTTATCTTCTTGGCTAAGCTGAACGAGTACTATTCAGCTTGCAGCTTAATCAGCATATTCATTAGTTTGGTCAAGTAGCGTTGAGGATCCATTCCGATGGTATCTTCCATGCAAGCATAGAGCAGTGCGGGTAGATCTGGGTGCCGCCCATATAATAACTGGGAGGGACTCTTCCCAGTTGCCAAGTGATAACTGATGTTATAAGTGAATACAGCGGCGGAAAGGAGGGTACTCCAATCAGATGGTCTATCTGTTACCAGCTTCAGGAGTTTATTCACCAGTGTCCCATTGACCCGTTTGACCATAGCATTGGATTCTGGGTGATAAGGGGTAGTCAGAACCCCGCAAATGGCCATAAGTTCGTTGAGCTTGGGTAAAATAAGGTAGGTTAAGTTGTCCCGTATCAGTAAGGAGGAACTGAGGACAACCATGTTGCTGGATTGTACACTTCATCACAAACTTGGCCACAGTGGCTGCTCCCAAATTTAGTATTGCCCATGCTTCAACCCACCTGGTCAAGTGGTCAATCGCCACCAGAATATACTTAAACTTGTTTGCTCCAGTTGGAAAGGGCCCCACCACATCAATAGAAACTGTATGCCAGGCAAAGTGAGGTTTTACTAACTGGTATGAAGTCTTATGGCGGAAGGGCTTCTACACTTGGCACTGGTGGCAGCAGGATATTGTTTCAGGAACGTCAAATTGCATGCTTTCCCAGTAGTACTGCGGTCACAACATTTCCAGGGCCTTAAGTAATCATACTTGTCTGACTGCTTGGTGTGTGTAAGGAGAGTGTCTGTAACTCTCCTGTTTCCAGCGTGGATTTGCTTGGTGCACAAAGCCAACGCGTGGAAACTAGCCATTAATACTAAAGCTACTAGCGCCCACCAGAGGTTGCTGGAGCAAAAATAACTAAAACCAAAAAGCGCGATTAGGAAACACCAAAAAACGATTAGGTGCACAAGAAGAGGAGAGGTAAACGGACCAAGTTGGAGGGGACTGGGAGAAACAACCGAGCACTTGGGAAAAATCGGATTGTGTTCAAAATGGCAAATTGAATGGAGCGCAAGACCTCCTCAAAGGGGTCCGCGCACATAAACTTTGGTAATAACATTTAAAAAACGGAAAAACGGGGGGATTTTTATTCAGGAAGTTGACTAATAAGGAATGTTGGTCGGGTAAAATGTATTTAAGCTTAGATGGGGAAATTGGGGTTATGCCGCAGTGGGCCCAAGCAGCGACTCACCAATAGGGCAATACTGCCATCTGAGTTAGTGGAATAGGCTGAAACTGACTTCACTTGAGTGATTGACTGAAGTTGGATTCGACCTGAGTGCATTATTTCAGAGATGGAATGGGTTTCAATCTATATTCCTCAACTAACTGAACCAAACCATCCGCCTTTATTTGGTAGATAGTTCATTTTAATGCTTGGCCTGACGTCAGGGGATGAGCTCTTGGCACCCCACTAGGACCAACCTGGGCATATTTTGCCCTTATCCAGCGCTGGTCTAGGGTGTGCTTCAGGTCTGGGAGGCCCTGTAGCTTCATCTTTTGGGCCTCCAGGCGCCCAGCCTTATCTTTGGGGTTGGTCCCCACTATTATGTCATGTGTACATGACAGTGTGCTCATGATAATATCTAATGTACAGAAGGTCTTGGGTTATTCATGGTAGTGTCCTTATCAGCTTTTATAATTCACCATTTTTAGGAACGTATCAGCCCTTATTCCGTCTAATACTCTGATGACTTGGGACAGTTTGTCATCATATTTCCCGCTGAGTATCTTGCCAAACATCACATTGCTGAGATCCGCTGTAATGGCAATGGTTGGCAATCTTGATAAGCAATCGGTGTTTTAGTGTTTTTCTCTGGGTCAGTGAAGGATTTCAAAGTCATAAACCTACAGCTTAAGAGCTTATTGGGCTAGACGCCCCTCATGCTCTCTTAGGTTCTGCAACCAGCGTAACGATGCATGATCTGTTACTAATTTAAACTTTACCCCATGTAAATATACCTGAATTGCTTATATGCATTAATCACTGCTAAGTACTCCTCTCAGTCATGGTATAATTATACTCATGGAAGTTTAGGCTCCAACTGCAGTACGCTATAGGATGCTCCTCTCCCTCCTCGTCTTTTTGAGATAGGACCGCCCCTACAGTGGAAAGAGATGCATCCATTTAAACGATGAACTCATTATTGAAGTTCAGATAGCACATCACTGGAACATTTATCAATTTCATCCAAAGTGTATCAAAGGAGCGTTGACGGCGTTATGTCCATTTAAACACAACCTCCTTCTTTAGTAGCTCAAACAGTGGACCCCAAATTCAGCTGAAGTTGGGTATAAAGCGGCAGTAGTAACTGACCATACCAAAAGACCTGGATGTCCCGCTTACTGGTGGGCGTAGTCATCTTTTTTGATAGCCTTTACCTTGGCGAGTTGAGGTTTCAGCCCTGTTGCATCTACTACAAAACCAAGGTAACCCGGCTGGTCCTTGTAAAAGTGACATTTATGGGACTTGATTTTAATGTTGGCCTCAGCCAACTAGAGGAATACCTCCTCCAAATGTATAAGGTGCTCAAAAAACGTGCAGGAGAATATGTTGACGTCATCGTGGTATACAGATACATGACAGCTTCAGGTCGCCGAGAATGGTATCCATGGCCCTCTGGAACGTAGCTTGGGCGTTACATAGCCCTTAAGGCATACTGGTTGGCTGAAAAAGCCCCTTGGATGTGATAATGGCGCATTTCTCCTGTTCTTCCGCAGGAAACTCAATTTTCCAGTAGCCTAATATCAAGTCCATCACCGAGAAGTAATGGGCTCCGCCTAATTGATCCAGCGCGTCACTGATCCATGGCAAAAATACAAGTCTTTCTTAATGATGCTGTTAAGCTTCCAGTAGTCTATTACTACTCAGTTGGTGCCATCCTTCTTTTTTACAATAAGAATGGCAAAGCCCACGGACTTTTTGATGTTTTGAGCATCCATTGCTCCAGCAGCTTCACAATTTCTTCAGTTACTACTTCCTCATCTGCCCTCAATTGTTGGATCAGTCCAACCTGATGTTGGGATTATCCCCAGTATCCAAATGATGGAAAACCCCTAACGCACCTAAATTGTGGTCATTAATAGCAAAAATTTCCTTATACTTTTCAAATAAAGATATCATCCAATCCTTCTGTTGTTCCATTAAACTGACTAAGTTTTCATGCAGAACCACCATCATTACACTAGGTTACAAATTGATTGGTAAACCAAATTTCATCCAGCAACTAAACTCGTTAATCTGAAGGACCTCCTCAACTGGAATCAAGTGTAAATACGCCACTATTTAATTCTGGCAGATTTGCATTGGTTCATTCTGTAGATTTGCTAACAAAACCTTGATTTCCCCATGGCCTGGAAGTATTATGCTTGGAGCCACATCGGGCTCAAGCTGCAATCACTGATAAGGACTGATAATTTACCCGTAGAGCCCATCTGGCAATTTGGCTACCAATTCATTGTTCACTATTACTTAGTGACCGGAGGGGATGGATAACACCACAGCTTTTTGAGAGGAAGCCCTTGGTATTCATATATCTGGTGGGGAAGGGCCTGATCTTACCCTTTAGTTGATGGTAGCAAACTGGAATTGCCCCATCACTGTAGGCCAGGTTGATATGTCCCATGTGCACCAGATCCTTCGGCACTCCGCTGGAGGTAAAGTAGATTTGGATTCATTGTCCCATGATTTCAAAGGTCTCCGCTTTCATATCAACGACAGCCCTGAAGTGGCGTAGGAAAGCAGTTCCCAATAGTAGGTCTTAATTACTATTTGTAGCACTATCTCTAAAGCTATAATAACAATCTACCAAAACTGCAAGTGTAGCACTCTGTACACTCCCTCGTAGACTGTGCTTTCTGTGCCCACAGTCCCATACACTATACAATGTACCACATCAAGCTAAAATGCCACTTCTCTACCAACTTTGTAAAAACTATGTTAACTGGAGCTCCCATATCGATTATAGTGCGGATACAGGTTTTTGCAATGATGATGTCAAGGTATGAACACTCATAGTAGGATAAATTCTGATTGTTGGCAATGTGAACATTTAACGGATCTCTTTTCCCAACGAAGCTCATAATACCCCCGCCTACTTTAGGGTAGCCTTTAACAATAGCGTCCACAGGGAGGGAAGCGTCCACCCCTGTTAAAAGGGGCGCATCAGAGGATGGATCCAGCTCATCTGTAGAAGTTTGGTCAAACATTTGGAAGGCATGAGGTTTCGTTTCTCCTAGGGCCCTTCTTCCGCTGAGTCCTTGATTTGCGCTTGGGTCAATACAGTTACTCCCCCCACCGGCTGATGATATATAAATATATCATTGTACTGGGGAGCTTCCACTGCATATAATTCAGTAGATACAGGTGGGACGATTAAAGTTGGGATGGTGGAGGTAGAGAATCCCATCTCTACTCCGCTATGACTTTTCCCTGGTTTCATTGATCCTGCTGTATGTAATGGACCCATTGGTTGGGTCAACCTCTTGCCATGTTCCCAGAGCAACCGCATTTGACACAATTTACCACATAGGACCTACACCCTTGAATATTCTAAGTTGCTTCATGTGGAAATTTGCATTGAAGGTGCTCAGCGTAAACAGAACCAGGGCAATAGAATGACTGCTGACAGTCAGCATAATTAGGACCAGGGTGGTAGGTAAACCCTTGACATAAGCAGGTATGGGATTGACGTTTAGCTGCTGGGGGTACTTGGCAGAATCTGAAATCAGACAGGAAAATTTCCTAAATAAGTTAGTCCAGCGATAGCAGTGGTATGTTTCCACACTGTATTTGGTGGAGGGAAGGTAGTGGATAAATGGCGCAAAAACTTAAGACTTTTTAGCGGAGGGACGTTGTCATCCAAAATTGGGGTCATGACATTGTAAAGCTCACGGTATGACTTCACAGCAGAGGTCATTGCAATGCACACATCAGATTCAGATAAAATCCCTGCCCCAATTAACACTTGGGATTCCACAATGAATTGATCAGAAAACGTGATGAGAGTCTCATTACGCTGAAACCCAATGGTTAAGAATCCAGAATTCCGCTGTGACATCTTTGTTGTACCCTGAATAACTTCAACACAGTATCCTACACTTCTTGGTATGAAACAGAACTGTTTGGAAGATAACAGGTGACTTGGTTGGCACTTCCAACATCCAAGGTAGATATTAACAGTTTTACTTTCTGCTGGTCAGAGGCTCCTTCTGTTGCAAACCTAGATCACTTAAAGAACCCATGAATATTCCTATAGCAATCAAATAGAGGCAACTTGTCATTACAAACCTCTTGAAAAGGCTTATCCTGCCTTTTGAGCACAGCGTCTAAGACTACTTTGAGCTCCGCATGTTTGACTGGTGTAGTATGTCATGAAGATTCCCTGTCCATGCAAGCCTGATGCGCCATGGCCTGCAACTGGTGATTTGTTTTGTGTAATTGATCAACGGACCCCCTGTAGTGAGCACCACTGTTATAATTTTGGCATAATTTTTGAGATACGCTGAAGGGTTTTTTGCGCAGGGTTATGTCTACTGAGCAATAGAATGGGCAATATGGAGATTTTGGTCCTTAACACACACGTAAAATAAATGTATAATAAATGGGAGCTATTGCTCTGACAACATTTCTTTATTTGATTTAAGTATTTGCAGTGGACGCTCGCTGCTCTGCTCCCTCTTTCTTTCTAACTAACCTCCTCCTTCAATATTCTTATCTCGCTGATATCTCAGTGACCTCAGTCGATACTGACCCTTCTGCTTAGACTATTTATTCCGCTGTATTCTCATTGGTTCCATCAAAGTTCATCATTTATTAAATTCACAATCGCCCTAGTTTGAGGCGATCCACTCAATTTTTGTTGTATGTTGACATCTCATTATTCATTGTTCATTGACATCACCCTATCACCCAATTCAGAGGCGATTTATTATACCTTTCCAACCCAATATCGCCTCATCATATTCAGCTCAATTAATTGTACTCATACTTAGGCTCGGTGGATTCTACCCATTCCACCATATTGACTTAGGGCTTATTGTCCAGTCATATCAGAATCACGATATGGTGCTTGCTGGTGAATTTTCTCTCAGCACAATTTAACGTCATTCAAGCAGTAGTGCCTCTGGCATTTGGGCCTGCCTTTTGGGTGTTTGTGCATCCAGACTAGCAGGTTGGCCTAAACTTTATCTGCCGCCATCATGACAGGTACACTCAAAAGAAGAGTGTAATCTACTTTCACAATAGGGTATGTGTATCTGAAGTTTTATGCCATCAGGGTATAAGGGAACATCACGAACTACCAACCATGGGGCACCCCAAACAAAAAAATGTATCAACCTGATCAAATATGCGCATAAATGGAACAGACTAATAAAGGAAGTGCCCACCTGTATAGAATTCTGCCTAATTTGTGCTTGGTCAAAACCTGATAGGAAGGGCAGGAATGGACTTTTACACCCCCTCCAACAGGCGGCAGGTCACTGGATGTCAATATTGGTGGACTTTATTGTAGGCCTGCCAACCTCATGGGTACAACTTGATCATGGTGGTGGATCATTTTACAAAATACTCCATATTCATCCCCAGCCTACAAACAACCACCACAGAGGACATGGCCCGTTTGTTTGTGTCCCAAATCTTCACTAGGTTCAGTGTTCCCAAGGTAGTCATAAGCAACAGAGGGCCCAATTCAGCGCGCAATTTTGTGACGCATTGTGAGGGGCAGGAAAAATCAAACCTTGTTGATCACCCACACACACCCACAGTATGATAGGCAAATGGAAAGGACCAGCCAATCAGTAAAACAGTAGCCACTGCTACACTACTGCAATGCAGGACACTTGGGTAGATGAGCTCCCTTAGCTCAGCTTGCATATAACAATTCCCTCCATGCCTTGATGGGGATGTCACCATTTTACACCAACTTTGGTTACAACCCTGCATTTACACTAGCCCCAAATACGTTCTGACATCCCTGTGGTAGATGGCTTTTCAGTGAACATCCGCAAGATACACCAACTAGTTCAAAAACAGATGATGAAAGCCGCCAAGGACGCCAAGCAGTTTGCCAATTGTAATTGGTGCCCATGTAATTGATGGGGCTCACAAGGCTCAACCCGCTACTGGCTGTGAACCTAACCCTTGAGGGGTGGGGACACTCCCATGAGGGCAAAGGGTGATAGCCATACCCAACTACATCAAGGTTCTTATCCAGGCGGGTGGCCTCACCAGGCACACTAGGCTGAAGTGTGACGGGCATTATAACCCACTAGCCTCTGTTGCCTCAGGGACACTCTAGCAACCGCCATCCCCAAAGAGATGAGCGTGGGCTGAGGTGCAAGGGATAATGGTGACCTGCTGGCCTCTGATCACTCATGCCGCAGCTTTCAACAAGCGCCCCCAGCTAACCTCCATTGGGCTGAGGTAATTTTCTCTGCCAAGCATTGCCACCCCAAAGGATCTTGGGACATCCACCCCCTTCCTTGCTGTAAAAATTTACTTATTTGGTTATTTATCAGCAAACAACCCTAGTAATCTTTTTACTGCACAGGTTCATTTTACTTGTGCACTTCTTCCACGTTGTATAGTATACTAAATTAATTTTTGATAATAATATGACAACTGTTATCTGTAGTTGATTATAAATTCTTATATCTTGGCCCAATGCTCTGTCAGTATTCCCAATTAAATATTTGTGCTGTCATGATTGTAGGGATTCGTTCCCTCATTTTGTCCAACCCAATATTCACTGAGATTCCCTGGTGACAGTCTCTTAGGTCCAACACACAGTCAGCAACAATCCTCAATTGTGTCTCCTTCTTCTCTAGATCCCATCTCAGATCTTTACTCTTTTCTCTTAAGAGTCTTCCAATTATTACACACAGCTTTAATATCCTTAAGAAGAATAGCACAATGGAAGCTGATGATAGTTTACTCTTTAAACTATATGCCAAATGAATAATTTAGAGCTATATAACTCTGCTCTCATAATTACTCCTTTTTCTTATTATAGTGAATCCTAGGGAATTTATAGTGAGGATTTGGTCATCTAACCCTCAGTTGACACTTCTTCAATGAAATGGCAGCTGTTGCCATTGAATCACCCATCTTCGTCTCAGCAGTGATGGTCTTCCACATCCTGGCTAAGATTCCGCCATTGGACATCCTTGAGACCTAAACAGAAAGAGTCAGAAAACGTGTCCCTAAGATTTTCCTCTTGATCCAAGAAAACCAGCCTTTTTTGGCTAGCGACCTGCTTAGGTAATGGGACTTATTACCCATTAGTGCAGGTCATGCACCAACCAATAAATTTGCTAGTTGCAGGCAGCATCACTCGCCTCACAACTTGCTATTCATTCCCAATCAGTCAGTGATGAAACCTGACTGATCCCAATTGGTACACTGATAGTTAATCACTATCATATGCCCCTATTTCGTCAGCAACTCTGCCCAATGAGATCTTAAGTATTCATCTGGATCGATCCCTGATGGATATGACCAGGCAAATAACCCAAAATCCCCCATTGTAGTTACTCCAAAACTTGGGCCAACCAATTTCCAATTAACTTCGTCTTAGGGAATTTTCCAATAGTGATTCATGGTAATCTAACAGGCTGGGATTATGGGCAAAAATCCCAACACATCCCCCCCTCTGCCTAGATTTCCATTAATAAAAGGACTGGGGCATGAGAACACTGCTTTGTACACTTGGTTGAATACTTCATTGGTTCAAGCAGAGTACACTCATCAATACTCAACGCTGCTCAGGATGACCTTCGGCATACAGCGCTCTTCCTCTTCCTCCTTGCTACAGCCTTCTCAGAGCGCAGTCTCCATGATCTACAGTTGTTCTGGGCTGATCAATTAATTTGTAATGATATTAGTCTTGGGATCTGGTTTTCCCCCTGTCAGGGCATATGACCCGCTGTCATATTCAGTATTCTTGGTCCTGCGTCCTTGATTTCCTGATTTCTCCTTGTCCTAGACAGGTGACTCTTGCTGTTGATGTTTGTTTTGCAGCTCAATTAAGAATACTTAATTTTATTTGCCCTGGTTATTTCTATCATAACCTCTTGGCTCAAGTCATTACTAATTATTCTCTTATAGAGCTTATCTCATTAATTTTAATATTAATTTCTCCGAAATTGGAGCTTAATGGATTGTAGAGTGCATAATGTCAACTTCCATATAAGTCCAACATCCCCCCTCTAATCCAGCTCATATGTCAAATTCTGAGTCGCGATATCAGCAGCTTCTTTATGGTTTGTCTGATCAAGACCTCTGGCTCTTCCAGCAGATAAGTTGGGATGCTCATTGGAACCTCTTCTATGATCCTTCCAGGATCATATGCCTATTCTGGCGCCAGCGGCTAGTCCTTCCATCAAATTACTGGAAACCGTAACTAATCCCTCCAAAACCAGGCTTGCAATCGTTTTAAACAACTCTCAGCTGATTCTTTCTCTGCCGTCAATTCCAGAGTTGGATTTCAAAACTCTCCTGGATTTGGCTCCTTTTGCTGATGCACTGACCATTGTCATAGATGCTCCAGAGATTATGCCATTTGCTCTTGAACACTCATTTCTTGCCAGGTTGGACCTTCTTCCTAAGTTCCTCTTCTGACTCGGACAATATTACAAACTTCGCTGTTCTGAGTACTGAGCTCACCATCAGTAACAGTATCCACTTTGAGCTCCCCTATGCTGAACTCGGAGCCCAAGTCACTGAGGCTTTGTCCCTAGTGCTGAATCCCTCTGATCTTGATAACATCCTAGATCAGGATACCGCTGCTTATGCTCTTCACTTTGCTGGCCAAGTTCTTCAAAGTTAGTCCACAAAGCTTTCACCCTCGCCCCAGGTTTCACCGCTCCTTCAGATTTAGCTTCTGAGAAGCCCATAGTTGTCACTTGCAGGATGTCATTTGTTCCCTTCATGACTATCTCTTTGCCAGCACTTCTCATCAGTATCTTCCACTGATGGCATTGGTAGGGGGCATGATTTGGCAACCCCCGTCAAGCATCCCTTGTTTGCTGCTGGCCCATATGTCCAGTGTTCTTGATGAAGCCCATCGTCAGGCACTCAAGACTAATCTTTCAGCTCCAATACCATATCAGGATTACTCAGGGTTATTCGCTCTGCATCCACTCAAAGAACATGGTTTTGTGTAGGTCTAGCCCTCACTAGCATCTGATCTCACATCAATTTTGACGGGCTGTTCATTCCTACTGTGATCCATCCTCCCTCCCCAAGAGGTGACATAGGCGGAATCATTCCCATATTGAGGACAATTATAAAAAATAAAAATCATAATACTAAATTGGTTTTTCTCTGTGTGGTTTATAATCTTTTTTCCAATATCTTTTATCAATTTTTATTTTATTCTTCTTTTTTTCCATGAGACTTGACCTTGTTTTCAGTCCAGCAGTCCATCTTTTTTTTTTTTCCCAACCTGGGTCCTGGGTACTTAAGCCTGCCATTTTTCTATGGTTCAGAGGTCCTTTTTCGGAATTAAACATCTAGATTGGTTCAGAGGTCCCTTTTTTAGACTTTACCTAATCATCAGGACATGACCAACTTAATGGTTCATTGGTCCTTCGGGAACTCTTTTATTTTTTCATCAATCCATCATTTCAGATACTTAGCATGGACTCGATTCACAACTCTTCCATCCAAGAGATTCTTGATGGAGTAGTATCAGTCGCCGTCTTGGTGATAACTTCAAATGGACCTGACCACAATGCATCTAGTTTGTTTCTTCTTCTGAAACCAAGTGTATCATAATAGGCTACTCTTTCTCCTATTTGATATTCTGCTAAGGCCAGTCAGTTCTTATTGCCCATTGATTTTGCTCGTATTCTTTTCTTCAAAGTTGTATTGAATGCTTACAATTGCATATCGATCAGGATTTCATTAGTCAGTTCAAATATTGCTCTGTACTCATCCCTGACATAGGTTCCATCACTAAATATAAAATCGGCAGAAACGCGGTCTTTCTCCCATACAACAACTCAAACGGCGTCTTTCCTGTCACCATATGATGACTAATATTGTAGGCAAACATCACCAAACTCAGGTATTTTCCCCACGCGGAAGTTCTTCCTGCGACTAGCTTCCTCAATGTTGTGGCCAGCATTCCATTCATCCATTCTACCAGTCCGTTTGTCTCCAGCCTGTAAGGTACTGACATGACTCCTCTGATCCCCATTATCTCATTCAATCTTGGGATCACATCTGACATGAAGTTGGTCCCATTATTGCTAAGAAGGACCTGCGGAAATCCATGCTGGTATACTAATTGATCCAGGATGAACCTCGCAGTGCTGATGGTGGCATCTACCTTTTTTAAGGCCTTCATCTTGACTCATCTCATTAGATGGTCAATGGCAACTATAATGTACTTGACTCCCCCTGTGCTCATTGTTAGCGGTCTCATCACGTTGATGGACACTTTGTGCCAATCAAATCCAGGGCGGACCAGTCAGTATCCAGTTGTATTCTTATGTTGTTTGTGCAGCTGGCACTCCATGCAACAAGCTAGTTAATCTATGACATCGTAGTTGATGAATTCCCAGTAATAGTACTGTCAAATATGATCAGTTGTTTCCTCAGGCTTTCATGCCCAACAACCTTGTGAGCTGCTTGCACTATAGCTGCTCTTTCTGACAACTTTGGGAATAATATCTGCTTCCCATTGATCATCTTAAATACTTGTCTATCCATAGTCTCAGTGTTTTCCATTGCTTTCCAAAGTTCACCTTGGATTTCTCAGGGCTCATTCCTGATTTTTCCATCAACCATTCTCTGGAATAGCTCATCTATCTGTGAGTATACCATCTGGACCTTTAGTAACTGCAATAAGCCATCTGCGTTCTGGTGAGAAGCCCCCATATGGTGGACAATCTCATAATTATAAGCCTGGAGCTTAAGTGCCCATTGGGCCAGTCATCCTTCTGGCTCTCTTAAATTGTGCAGCCAATGCAGCAAAGAGTGGTCCATTACCACCTTAAAGTGTGTTACAGGGATGTACACCCAAAACTGTTTACAGGTGTAAATGACTGCCAGTCATTCACGCTCAGTCACAGTGTAGTTCCTCTCAGCGGCTGAGAGTGTCTGGCTCTCATACACCACCGGATATTCATCCCCAAGTTCATCTACTTGGCTTAATATGGCACTGATCACTGTCAGTGAAGCATCATTTTGAATAATAAACTCCAAATTAAAATTTAGATATTTCAGAATCTGAGAATCTATTAAATACTGGTGTAGCTCATCAAAGGAGACCTGGGCCTCTTCATTTCATATGAATCTTTTTTGGATCCTTCAATAAATAGAATAATGGCTTGGCTATTCAGGTAAAGTCCCAAATAAATCTTCTGTAGTATCTGACCATCCCAAGGAACACTTGGATGTCTTGGACACTCTTTGGTACAGCCATCCATTCTATGGCTGCTATCTTCTGGGTTTGCAGCTGCAATCAACCGGAGTTGATTACAAATCTCAGATATTCCAACTCTTTCTTACTGAAGTGGCACTTCCTTGGCTTGATCTTCAGGTTAGCCATAGACAGTCACTTAAATACTTTTTCCAAGTGGTATAGGTGATCAGTAAACGTCCTACTGAACACGTTTATATCATCCAGATATACTAGGACACATGACAACTTCAAGTCGCTCAATATCACATCCATGGCCCTCTGAAACGTTGCAGGCATATTACATAGACCTTGGGGAATCCTTGTCAGTTGGTATAACCCCTGCACAGTAATAATCACACATTTTTCCTGGTCTTCTTTTGACAAATTGATCTGCCAATATCCTGAAATCAGATCCATTGTGGAGAGATACTTCACTTCTCCCAAACAATCTAGTGCATCATCAATCCTTGGTAGGGGGTATGAATCCTTATTTGTAATTTTATTCAGCTTTTGGTAGTTGATCACCACCCAGTTGGATCCATCCTTTTTCTTCACAAGCAGAATTGGACTCACCAGGGACTTGATGATGGAACTAGAAGCCCATGCTTCACTAGTTTGCTGATTTCATCCTCCACTACCACTTCAGTGGCTTTCAATTGTTGGATCATTCTCATCCTGATTGGAAAATTTTCTCTGGTGTCAACCTTGTGGATCACATCTCGTGCACATCCCAAATTGTGGTCATCCTGAGCAAATACTTCCCAATATCTCTCAAATAATTTGAGCACCTCCTCCTTCTGCCCTTCTGGCAGATCTGCGAGCTGCTCTCAAACAACTAATAAGTTGATGCTTTTGGCTACCCCTGCCAGTAATCCCATCTCATTGAGAGTCCCAAAATCATGGAATCTTTTCAATTTGGCCATCAAGATTAGATGAACAAACGTGATGATCTGATTCCTCTTGATCTTCATTATTTTTTTATTTAAATTTGCTAGAAGAACTCAAATTTCTCCATGGCCTGGCATTATTATCCCAGGAGCCACCCAAGGCTCCACTCTGTACTTCTTCCAGGGCTTCCAACCTCCCCATACAACAGCTTAGGTATCTTCAATGTCAACCCTGTGTCGATTATCATCTGCAATCCTGGCAGTATGGTTCTCTCATTATTGATCCTCAGTGGAATTCCCAGGTTCTCTAGGATTTCCTGCTGGCATTTCACATCTCTTTCTACCAACTAATTGGTACTGAATTGGGACAATGCCATCGCTGTATATTAAATTGATGAAGTTGTTTCTCTGATTTAGTGGAGCTTCACCATCCTTCTGATATATGAATGATAACGTCTGACCTAATATGGTCAACATATTATCCTCAAAGTTACATTTAACTCTGTATTTTTATAGAAACTCCATTCTGATCAGAATGTCATAGTTTTGGTTGGCCAAAGCTATTGCTGGTGCAGATACAACCAATGACCCAAATCATAGTGGCAATGTGCTATACACTCTACAGGAGATGGTGGTGTTTGGCCCAGCTGTCCCATATTCCTTCTTATGCTCCAAATCTGGCAAGATCTTCATCCTCTTTACCAGCTTGGTTGAGACAATATTCATGGGTACTCCACTGTCAACAATTGCCCTCACCTACACTTGATTAAAATGTATGTCTATATACATACACTTGAAGTATTGCAATATAGTGTTTACTGAGTGAATAGCAGCATTATTAGCTAAAACTAGGGTGTGAATAATTTTCACCAATAAATCAGAAAATGATTCCTTTATCACACTGAGGGGGATTGACAAATTGGCCTCATCCAAATGGACTTCAGATAATTCTTCAGGATTCTCAGCAGTTTGAATCTTGTCCACCAGTTGTTGGGCATATGGCCGGGCAACTTCCTTTATTATCTTGGGGTTGATTCTCTTTGCCATGGCCCTGGTCACAGCATTTAAATCCAAATTGACCACTTGATACAGCTGATCCTGCTCATCATCTATGAAAAGATTGCTGATATCATATTCTTTAGTCATAATGTCAGCAGGAACAGGCTTCTCTGCAGCTCTAGACTGTTCTCTGTCTAGGCTGCAGGCCCTTTTCCTGATTCCTTGATGGCTGCTGATTCTTTTGCTTGAACCATGTTGATCTGATCCTTTGGCTTCTAACAGTGCACAGCAAAATGTCCTTTCTCACCACATTGATAGCAGACCTTTTCCTTCTTATTCAACCATCTGAATTCTTTGGGCTTATTTCCTGGCATGGTTCAATTGGTCATCTCTTTAGCTCCTTTGTTTCCCTTTGTGGGATTCAGATTTTGTACCAGATTATATTTGAAGCTTCTATTTGGGGCATTAAATGTCACTCCCAAAATCTTCAAAACTATCTACCATTTGTGAGGTAGTTATTTCCATTTCAAACATGGAAGACATCATGCAATGAAAATCATGATAGATGGCCAACCCAAGGGCCTCTTGCAAGGCGATTCTGGCATCAAAGTTATCCAATACTTTTGCTCTGACCAGGATCTGCAACTCCTGGTAAAACAGATCTGCAAAGCTAGCTAGAGACTCATTTTTCTGGAACTGGATTACCATAAATTCCTGTTTATGCTTCAACATGTGCGTCAGACTCCCAAACTCTTTCAGGATGGCCACTTTTGCCTCATCATACAACCATATGTCCCCTCCAGGTGAAATAACACTAAGTTTTGACAGTTGGTGCTTAGGCAATTCATGACCATCAACACCTTTTGACGATCCCTGTAGCCATACATGGTTATGTCAAACAGTTGGAAAAACTCTGGGGCATTATCCCAATGGAACGTTGGCAATTTTGGCATTGCCTAAATTTTTCTGAGTTATTTCTGGCTGATTTTCTCAGTTCAGCTACTTGGCTAACTTGCAGAGTGACTTTGGGCATCATCTCCAAAATGGCAGCAAAAGCGGGTGGTTGTTTCAAGAGGTATTCAACTTCCCAAGTGTCATGTGAGGACTTCTTTCTTCAGCATCACTTGCCATATCAGGCTTACAAGCACATTTGTGAGCTTTAAGTTCCTCCACTTATTTGATTAATTGCTCAATATATGTGCCAAAATTTCTCAAATGAACGTGATCTGCTTCTCACTCTGTTTTCAGGTATAAGACCTCTTGAACAAGGTCCCCTTCTTTCTTCTTCAATGAAGTTATTTTCCCAAGTAACTCTATCCTGAAGCTTGCAAAGTTATCTATCCCTTTCTCCACCTTGGTAAATCATTCTTCCAAAACTGCAAACTCCCAATGGTCTGCTGAGTTTAGAGCATTCTGGTTTACAGTGGCTAACTTGGTATACAGTTTGTGTAGCTTGTCTTTGTATGACATTCTTATATATTCTTCAACTCAACTACCCCTGTAGTAAGCACCAACTTGTAAAAATTTACTTGAGGGTTCTTATCAGCAACAACCCTAGTAACCTTTTTACTGCTCAGATTTGGTTTCCTCATGCACTTTGTCTGCATTATATAGTAGAATAGATTATTAATTGATAATAGTATGACAACTATTATCCATAGTTGAGTATAAATTCTCATATATCAGCCTAATACTCAGCCAGTATTCCCAATTAAATACTTAAGATGTCATGATTTTAGGGATTCATTCCCTCATTCTGTCCAACCTGATCTTTGCTGAGATTCTCTGGTGACAGTCTCTTTGGTCTAACACACAGTTGGCAGCAATCTGA
The DNA here is from genome assembly GCA_022478985.1 of Massospora cicadina. Lineage (NCBI taxonomy): Eukaryota > Fungi > Entomophthoromycota > Entomophthoromycetes > Entomophthorales > Entomophthoraceae > Massospora > Massospora cicadina. Next base: position 70,152 of record JAKSZP010004103.1, read on the forward strand.
TTGTGTCTCCTTCTTCTCTGGATCCCCGCTCAGATCTTTACTCTTTTCTCTAAGAGTCTTCCAATTATTGCACACAGCAATAATATCCTTGAGAAGAATAGCACAACAGAAGCTGATGATAGTTTAAGAAGTAAACTATATACTGGATGAATAAATTAAAACTATATAACTTTGTTCTTGTAATTACTCTTTTTTATAGTGAATCCTAGGAAATTTATAGTGGGGACCTGGTCATTTAACCCTTGGTCAAAACCTCTTTAATAAAATGGCAGCTGTTGCTATTGAATCACTCATCCTTATCTCATCAGTGATGGTATCCCATCCTGGCTAGGATTCCATCATTGGAAATCCTCAAGACCTAAATGGAAAGAGTTGGAAAATGTATCCCTAATTTTTTCCTCTCAATCCAAAGGAATCAACCACATTTGGCTAGTAACCTGCTTAGGTAATGGAACTTATTATCCATTAAGGCAGGTCACGCACCAACCAATCAATTCACTAGTTGCAGGTGGCATCACTCACCTCACAACTTGCTGTTCATTCCTAATCAGTTGGTGATGAAACCCAACCAATCCCAATTGGTACACCTGATAGTTGGTCACTATCAGATGCCCCTATTTCATTGGCAACTCCACCCAATGAGATCTTAAGTATTTGTCTGGATCAATCCCCAATGGATACAACCAGGTGAATATCCCAAAATCCCCCAAACTGTAGTTACTCCAAAACTTGAGCCAAACAATTTTTAATTCACTTCACCTTAGGAAATTTCCCCCTAGTGATCCCTGGTAATCTAGCAGGCTGGGAATATGGGCAAAAATCCCAACAATCTCTTAGCTGCACCCTTACCCATCAAATCAACTGTTAACACTAAACTGCTTAGCAAAACTATTACAACTATTAGATTAAAAATAGATACTAAACCACTATGCTGAAACTAATGAACCTATCAATATAATTAAATAACCATTAAAACGCTTACCCAAACCCAATGATATTATAAAGTAAACTAGTGGAATACCTGTTCTTTGCTATGGTGTTTATAACTTTCTAGAAGTTTCTAAATTATTTTAGACTTTATATTGGTAGATAGCCATCAATAAGTTCATAAACTATAAATTTTATTGAATATTCCAATCTTCAATCACTTAGCCAAAATAAATTAAGCCTACCAAATTAGCTAAACCATCAATCACTTACTTAAAACTATTGTGCCTATCAAAATAACCAAAAACTGAACCAACACTCGGCAAAAACCAATTGTGAACTTACAAAACAGCCAAAAACTACCAACCACTTATCAAAACCTATGAAACTATAAAATAAAATGATTTGCCTCCCGAGTTCGATCCCAATAATGGACTTTGGGTAGGGGACGATTTTGACTGTGTTGGTTTTGCGCACCAATGCCCCGAACCGAGATAGCGAATAGCAAAAGTGGTCCATGGAGTTCCTGGCCTATCATACGCCACGCATGGAGGTTTTCCAGGTTTTATCCTCCTTTCCCATTTTCTTCACTTCCCTAATTGGTGCGGTATCATCCCCAGGTCAGCCCACCTCGAGTAAAATAAAAAAAATGATTATGAAATTCTCATCCAAATTGTTATATAATCAGTATTAGAAACATATATGTTTTAGAATTTATATAGACCTACTATTAAATTTTATATGATTCTATTAAAAAATAGCATACCATCATTCCTAAACTTAATAAAGTATTTGTGCCACTTTTGGTGATCTTTGGTTATTTGCTCATAAGATAATGCATCCTATATGCACAATAAAAAAATAAAAATAATACTTTGTAAAGTAAAGTTTAGGCTAATTTTTGTTGATACCCAGTTTAACACAGATCTGTTTGCAGGTTTAAAGTTTACCAGATGATTTTAATTGATTCTTTTTTTAATTGGTAGATGGCTATCAATAAAATTAAGAAATCAAATTCTATTAAATCAATATAAAACTACCATCCACTCATCCAAAATCAATTAAACCTATCAAATTAACTAAAACAGCAACCATTGACCTGAAACAATTGAGTCCATTGATTCAACCAAAACTCACCAACTGCCACCCAGCCAAAACTAATTGTTGAACTTTAAAATCAACTAAAAACTACCAACTGCTTATTAAAACCTATTAACCTATTGAATTAAACCAAATCTTCCAAAATGCTCAACTGAAATGATATAATTGCCATTAGAATATTATACTTTTTCCAATTAATATAACTTTTTATTTTACTTGTTAGTTTTTTTAAGAATAGCTTATGACAATTTCCTAAATTTATAGAGTATTTGTACTAATTTGGTAATTTTTGGTTTATTTGTTTAAGAGATAATATGTTCTTCATATATATAAGTACACACAACGATTTATATATACTAGTGGAGTTACCCATGCTTTGCTATGGTATCTATAGAATAAAAGATGATTCAAATCAATTAATTTAGAATATTTTATAGATTAAACTCTCAGCCATAACTATATAGCAACTACCATCAAAACACATAGGATATTTACTTGTTATATATTTAAATTTAAATTTATTGTGGGGAAGGCTGACCATTACTTGTTATATAACAAACTTTTTATTTTACTTTAGATTATCAAAAATCTTTTTTTAGTACTCACCTACATCACATAAGAAATCAACAACCAAATTTCAAGCTTCTAGGCTAGTAAATTTTGGAGATTTTATAATGAGTCAGTCAGTAGTATTTTTCTTATATATACAAATAAGATAGATTTAAATTTCTCTTACTTTCTGCCTGGGCCCGCACATGCTAAATTTTGAAACTGAGGAGCCCCCTGACCCCCTTTCCCCTCCCCCATGGTCATCTAATGGTTTGCTATTGATAGCCTGTTTAGTTGGTTTAAGTTAGGGTTCAGTGACATTTTGCTTATTTTAGCCTTACAGCTCATTTTTTATTTTTATCATTTGCTTTTCAGTAATTCTGTTCCCTGATCAGCTTACCTTGAATATACAGCTATATAGATTTAAATTAAATGATAAAAGATGATTAAATAAAAGTGATTGTGCCAGGATAAAAATAACTGACCTTTATAAAAAATAAGTTAAGAGCAGAATGCTGAGCTGATTATGTTAGAGGAAGTATTTTTAAAATCAATTGAGGTTTTGTTTTAATGTTTTGATTTATATTAACTTCTAAAGAGCCAAATGACTACTAGCCACTTAACAAAACCATTTAAAATATCAAATTAACTGAATTTTAAACTGCTTAGCTGTAACAATATACTGATTATCATCAAAAACATAAAATATCACTTGTTACATAGATTTTTTTATTTTACTATGAAAATAATACCATTTAAATTTCATAAACCTTTGTGGGCATGCACACAACTCACCAAAGTTTCATCACAATTGGTTGAATGGGTATAGGAATGCATAAGGGACAAAGAAACAAACACTCATTTATATATATATATACTAATCTCTTTAAAGTAATATATGTCCCCTGGTCAGCTTACCTTAAATAAACAGTTATATCAATTTAAATTAAATGATAAAAAGTAATTAAATAAAAAAATTTGGGAAAAAAGTACCTCCTTTAAAAAAGCTCTAAAAAGTATAAAATAATTAAGAAATCATGAAGCCTCAATAAAACCCTCTTTGAAGTTACCGCCATATTTTAAACTGACTTATAATAACCATTTATGATATATATACTCAGCACTGTATATTCTAAATTGATTATAGTTTACACTAGGACCCAATTCAATATAAGCTTTAGTTTGTATTTGTGAGCAAAATTTTATAAGTCAGGTTGGAAGATGGCACCAACTTCAAAAAGGGTTTTATTGATGATACATAATTTCTCAATTATTTTATACTTTTTAGAGTTTTTTTTAAAGGAGATTTTTTTAATAATTTTCTAAGAAGATTCTTTTTTTTTTTCAAAAAACTTTACCCCCAGTTTTCCCCCCAAAAAATAAGTGCATTTTTAAAAGTGGCTCTTTTTCCTACTTTTATTAAAATTACTATCTCTATATATCCTTTTTGATCTCTTACTATTTCTCTATAAAAATAAAACTTATTTTATATGTGTTATATATTGTATCTTATAAAAATTTACTAGTAATTTATTTTATCAAAATTAGTTGATTTTATTAATTAAATTATATTAAATTTACTGGTTGCCATCTACAATAATTCATTTTATTAAATTTAAGTGATTTTATTGGTCAACATATGCTGAATTTACTGATTGCCATCTACAGTAATTCATTTTATTAAATTTGGTTGCTTTTATTAGTCAATCTATGATAAATTTACTGATTGCTATCTAAAATAATTCATTTTATCAAAGTTAAATAAGTTTATTGGTCAAATTATGCAAAAATGATAGCTATCTATAATGATTTAAGCTTGTCCCACTATAATCTTATACTGCCTGGATTTTTGCCATACTCCAGCCATAGGACATATATCATATCAAAAGTTGCTTCAATGCTATTGCTTCACCAATTCCATAATTAAGTTTATCCAGAGTTGTATTAGTCCCACAATTATCCATCACTTAGGATCCATTTTATTATACTTAATAAATTAAAGGTCAGATACTGGACTAATACTTACAAAAGTAAAATGGGACCTAATTTGGAGCATCCTCTTTTTTTGAAGATGATCATTATCCAAATTGGTACAAGATTTTCAGAGTTATGTGCAAACAGACATAGAAAAAACATATATACAGGTCAAATTGAGAATCTCCTTTTTCAAAGTCAGTTAAAAAGTGCTTGCACTAGGATTTGAACAACCAACCCTTTATAAAATTTAAGTTTAGAGCTAAAAGCTGAGCCAATTATTCTAGAGGAGGTATTTGTAAAATCAATTGGGTTTTTGATTTAAAGTTTTGATTTAGATTAACTTGCTAATTAGCCAAATGACCACTAACCACTTTAACAAAACCATTTAAAACATCAAATCAACTAAACTCTAACTGCTCAGTTGTAACTATTGCAAATACCATTGAAAACATATAGGGGTTTTACTTCTTTTATATAAACCTGGTTATTTTACTATGAAAATAATAAGTTTTAAAATTTATAAACCTATTCAGGCATGCACATTACAACTCACCAAAGTTTCATCACAATTGGATGAATGGTATAGGAATGCATATGGGAAAAACATACATTTATTTATTTATATACTAGCCGTTTACCCGTGCTTCGCTACGGTGTCTATAAAATTAAAGATTTTTAATCTATTAATTTAGATTTTATACTATAGACAAACAAAACCACTCAGCCAAATCCAATTGCTCAATCGAATCAACCAAAAACCACCAACCACTTAGGCAAACCTAACTGAAATTATCAAAACAACCAATAACTAATCAACCCTCAAAGCTAAACTGTGTCCTATCGATTCAAACAAAAGCCATCAACCACTCGGCCAAACAAAAAAAACCTATCGAATCAATCAAATAACACCAAACTGCTACCCGAAACATATCTTTGTACTTAAAATCATTGAGCAAGTGACATATCTTCCAAACTACTAAATCAACTTCGACTTAACTTGCCAAAAGTATTTTATTAATTAGGTGAACCAAATTAGGCAGGTTTTTAAAATTTATAAACCTAACATCCAGATACCCATGCTTCGCTACGTATTTAAAGTTTCAGATGATAAGCTCACATTGTAGCCTATAAGCTGTGCCAGCACTACTCTCGAGCCACTCAGACTAACAGCTTCACTGTTGCCCTCATGGCTGGTGAGCTGATTATTCTAATTACTTAATCTACTTAACTCTAATATTGATTTTTGTTGAGTTTCAGGTGAGCAATTGGTGAATTACTAGATAATATTTGCCAATTCTCACCCACTCACCCAAATAGATTGACCCTATCAGACTCAAAGTTTTCAGATGTCAGTCAGTCAGTCAATAAAGTGAGTATGTCAATGAAATTTTATTATTAAGTAGATACCATTCATACTCATGCTTTTCTAAGGTGACTAATGGATTTCAGATTTTCAATTTTTAATTTAAATTTATAATATAGATAAATAATAACCATTCAGCCAAATTTAATTGCTAAAAATGAATCAACCAAAAACCACCAACCACTCAGCTAAACCTAACTGGACTTTTCACATCAACCAATAACTAATCACCCCTCAAAACTAAACTGTGTCCTTTGATTCAACCAAAGGCCATTAACCACTCAGCTAAACAAAATAAACCTATCAAATCAATCAAATAACATCAAACTGCTACACAAAACATCTCTATATTTAAAATCATTGTGTACATGATATGTCTTCCAAACTACTAAATCAACTACCTAAATTATTTTTATATTTTAAAACGTTGGCTCATCATTTTTTTAGTTTTACTTAATCTTGCAATAATAGCCTTAACTATAAAAATAGTTTAAATGATATGTAAATAAAAGTGATTGTGTCATAATTTGGACAACTGACCTTTATAAATTATAAGTTTAGAGCTAAAAGCTGAGCCAATTATGCTAGAGAAGTTATTTGTATATAAATTGGATTTTTAGTTCAGTTTTGATTTAGATTAACTTCTAAAGAGCCAAGTAACCATTAACCACATAAAACCTTTTGAAACTTAATTGACCAAATACTAAACTACTCAACCATAACAATATAGTGAATACCATAAAAGTATATATAGAGTTTTCACTTCTTGTATATAAAACTTTTTATTTTACTATGAGAACAATAATTTTTAAAATTCATAAACCTTCTCCATGAAAAAAATACTTATATGTACCAACTTTCATGGTGATTGGTCAAACAGTGTCAGAGTGATATAGATAACAATATATATATATACCAACATCCATTTTTATAAATATAGATTTACATACCATGTAACTTATCTATCTTATTAGGATCTTAAAAATCATGCCTAAAGTGCTTCCCCTATTATCAATAATATTTGTGCCATGTTGAAATTTTTGTTCAGTAGTTTAGGATTAGATATGGAACATATCCATATACGCACACACATTAACATTCAGTTATACAATGATTAAAGCATAGATTGAGCTGATATAAGCTTTCCTCAGCCTCCCTCATATGATAAATTTGCTTTTCAGGTTAGTCATATTGTATTGGAAAATTTATTCTTAAAAATTATTTATTTTTAATTCTCATCACCAAATAGAGTGTGGAAACCTTCTGCTGGATACCTGCTATATGTTACAAAATTTAATCAGAGTTAGTTTGGCAGTTCTTAAGATTATTTTAGACAACCAAGGCCTCCTAGAACCTTATATGTATTACAAATTGATAGAAACATGAACTTTTTTGGTTCTTTACTGGCCAACTATTGCATTAATCTAGCACATCAAAGTTTCATATAGTTTTACACTGGATTGTTTATAGTAATTAGGGTTTAATTGATAAATAAAAAAATTTATGTTTATTATGTCATTTTATTGCTTGTAAAGAGTTTTTTATTAGCGTCCCAATCATCTCAAAGCTATCTAAGACTGTTTACATTGTAGATGTTAATAACTATATAGATCAAGACTAATGTTTTAATTTTTGGCTGAGTAAAATTTTTAGCAAGATGGTAACAAAACTTGCCATATCCTAGGTGGATTAAATCATGAAGACTTTCACTGCTATTAAATTCCTATAAGGCAGTAATGTAAGTCAATAATCTAGAATTTAAGGGAATAACTAAAGCCTATTAGCTCATAGAGGAATTTTATAAAAATAAAGTGCCATTTGTTATGGTACTAAAGGCATTATATAAATTTGTATAACAATCTTTTACTCATTACTAATTAACCAACTTGTCATAACTCTATTTTTAATAGATACTTAGTAAACCTCTTTATAAAATATTAACAAAATTGCCACAAACTTATGTGAAGTATATCATGATACTTTTAAATTGCTATTTAACGCTCATAAAGCAGTAGTTAAAAGCTATAAAGATCTTGTGAAAATTGCTAGCTTATAGCAACACTTTATGGAATTTGAAGAGCAATTTGTTATGCTACTAAAGGCACCATATAAACTTTGACTACCAACCTTTAGCATTACTAATGAAAGAACTTCATATAACTCTATTTCTTCTAACAAATACTCTGTAAAACTTTTTATAAAGATAGCAAAAAAATTTGCAAAAAAAACTCATGTGGTGTATATCATGATGCATTTGAAATGCTAAAACGCCCATAAAGCAGTTAGTAAAAGAGCTATAGAGATCCGCTGAAAGCTTGCTATCTTATAGCATAACTTTATGCAGGAAAAGCGCAGTTTGTTATTTTCATAAAGGAAAAAACAACCATTATCCACCAACTAATACTCATTTTTTATACAGTCAAATTGCAATAACTATTGATTAATATACATAATAAAAAATATCTTTCAATAAAACACAATTATTGGCTGAATGATGTACTGAATGACTGCTATCTGAAACCTTTGAGTCTGATAAGTTCAATCATTTGGTCAAGTGAGTGAGAATTGGCAAATATCATCAAATAATTTACCAAATTACTCATCTGAAACTAAATAAAAATAAGTATTAAGGTTTTAAGTAGATTAAGTAAAGTTAGGATAATCAGCTCACCAGCCACAAAGGCAATAGTGAAGCTGTTAGTCCAAGTGGCTCAAGAGTAGCGCTGTCACAGCCTATAGGATATGTCAGTGTGAGCTAATCCTCTGATAAACTTTAAATACCATAGCAAAGCATGGGTATCTGGATGTTAGGTTTATATAGTTTTTAACCCTGCTTGATTTGGTTCCCCTAATTAGTAAATAATTTTAGCAAGTTAAGTAGAAGTTAATTTAAAAGTTTGGAAGACATGTCAGATATATAATGATTTTAATTATAGAGAGATGTTTTGGGTATTAGTTTAATGTTATTTGATTGATTTGATAGGTTTTTTTTGTTTGGCTGAGTGGTTGAAGCTTTTGGATGCATCAATAGGACACAGTTTAGTTTTGAGGGTGATTAGTCATTGGTTTTTTTGACAAGTTCAGTTAGGTTTAGCTGAGTGGTTGGTAGTTTTTAGCTGATTCAATTGAGCAATTAGGTTTGGCTGAGTGGTCGTTCTTTATCTATAATATAAGATCTAAATTAATAAATATGAATATCTGAACTTCTATAGACACCATAGTAAAGCATGGGTAATTAATGCTAGTAGCTATATATTTTATGTAATGAGGATACCTAATGATATAGTATATACTCAATGACCACTGCATCATGAGTTCAATTTCAGTACATAAACTTTGGGTAGTGGATGACTATGACTGTGTTGGCATTGCACACCAATGCCCTGACCAAGATAGCAGATACCAAGGCGGTCCATGGAGTTACTGACCTATCAGAACGCCGCATATGGAGGGTTTTCAGATTTTATCCTCCTTTTCTATCATTCTTTTTCCCTTAATCAGCGTGGTATCATCCCAGGTTGGCCCACCTCAAGTAAATTTTAAAATTTATATAATTTATGAAATAGTATAAACCTATATGAAAAGTTATAAGCAATCTGGTAACACTGTGATTTAGCAAATAATGCATTATAAATTAGATCTATAATCTAAAAGAAATAGACCTTTCAAGATATTTTCACTTTAGCTTTTAAAACCTTATCCAATAAGTAAAAAGAAAGTAAAATCTTATTCCTGTATGCAACATCTTTAATTTAAGTGATCAAATAGATCCAGAAAATCAGACTTGTCCTTATTGTATCACCAATCAGCAATGAGTAAGTGACAGAACCAACTGAGAAAACGATCATTTATAGCTGTATAATGGGAAAGTTTGGTCAAAAAGACCGGCTGTTCAACTTTGAATGCAGTGAAAAAATGATATATACACCATACAGAAAGTATCTTAAGATGGTCCACAACTATAACTTGTCAGAAGGTATCTGTGATGGGAAAAGCCTGTTACATCAAACTATTACTAGGATGGTGTTGGCAAAGCTAACAAAAGAAAAACCCTGAGAATAAGAATGAGACTTTTTACTTAGGTTGAAAAATGGGCCACAAAATGTGGCCCAAAAAGCCAATAGAATTCTAATTTGGGGTTCTATTGAATCGGGGGAGGCTTATATACTGAATGTCAGTGAAATAGGATTCATAAGGGGGAATGGGCTTAATTTTGGAGGAGATAATGGCTGTGCTATCAAAATGACTAACTACACTGGTCTACACTCAAAATCTTTTTTGAGCCAAACATACTTAGTTCATATTTATTTTAATGTAAAATAATAAATTATGATGTTTACAACATTTGGTTACTTTCATTCTCTTAGAATAAAGGATTTTATATTATTTTTATTTGACAGAGGGAAATATTATAAAGTTGGTATTTTTTAAATTTTGGTACAAACACCAGTATGCGATCCTGAGTAAAGTATATTTCTAATAAAGGAGCCTTTATGTTTAGATAAAATTGTTTGTTGTGCTTTGGGAAACATACCTGCTCTTGTTTCTCAGTAAATTGCTGTATAAAAAGTTCTCATAACATTTAGTTTTCAGAGGTAGATATGAAATTACATAATAAACACAAAACTTTATTTATTTCCATAAGTACAAAAACATATTTAGAATCTATTCAGGGAAGGCTGACCAGGTGATGGACACTTCCAATAAGACACAAAGAAAGCAAAAACTCCATCTAGAGGAGGGCACCCCAGAGAAGCTAATGCTATCTCCTGTTGCCAGCGGGAATGCCAAGACAAGGAGGGGAGGCTACATTTTAGGGGCAGGCGCCACTATTGAGCACATATGTATGAAGGGGTCTGAATTGATGAGCCAAACTGGGAACCTGGACAAGACCAACTGGTGGCGACGTGGTGGGAGGTAACCAAACATCCACGCTTAAAAGTGGTCCACTAATTGCGACCTGAACTGGCGTACAGCTTCCTGGAGGGTGGGGGTGGAGCCTGAGATGGCATCCAAGACAATCATGTGGATAGTCCACATGGCGATTGTGACCACCAAGGCATGGAGGGAGGGTGGGAGAGGGAGTCCATTGATAAAGCAAACATGTCCCTAGACAGACTTAAGGGCTGTGCCTGATACTGGCAAAGTAGACGTTGCACCTCACACCATATTGCTTTAGATGGAGGGCACTTTTCCAGGCGGTGAAACAGCATTTCATACTGGCCACACATGACACAGGATGGGTGAAAAGCGTTAGAGCGTTTGGCAGTATGGTATACCCATCTCAAGAAGCGCCACACTTGGGAATGAATATATGGCTGCAGAAGAGAGTGATGGGCGTACTTCCAAATGGTTTTCTGAGTATCAAGGGGGTAGGGGATGTCCATCATGTCCAGGTAGTCCACCCTGGACAAGTTATGGGGCCTCATGGGTATCACTCCATTAAGAATGGGAAGCCCCTGTACCTCCTGGGTGAACTGAGGAGAGGGGCGCCCCCTGTGGGCGGTGTGCCCACAAATGTGGATTCTCCACTCAGCACTCCGCATGGAAAGGAGGATCCTTTTGAAGTGGGGCGACGTCCCATGTGGGCCTGCAGCTGAAGGATGTGAAGCCAGGTACTTTAACAGAGAGTGTGGGTGGGACAGATTGGTGAGGCCCAGGGTGTGGGAGAAGTTGGAGCAGGCCACGCGGGACCAGTGCTGGGCTGAAATTGCAGGGTTAATAATGGCAGCGATCCAGGTGCCAAGGATTTTGGCAGCATGGGCCTCAAAGTTGAGCAGGCCCATACCACCAATATAGCGAGGGCCAAACATGACATCCAGGTGCACCGGCAGTGAGTGGCCCAACCAAAGCCACCCTTGCAGAAGGGCGTAAGTGATTTGAATAAACTCGGGGAAAAAGTGATGGCGTGGGCCCCAAACCAAACTTTAGAGAGGAGCATAGATTTGGCTAGTACTACCCTGCCAGTAAGGGAGGTCTGATGGGCTCTGAGGGAAGCTATGCGTTTTGTCACATTGTCCAGTATATGGTTTTCCATCACCAATGAGGCATACCCGCCTGCCTCCAGCCACACCCCCAAATGGCGGACAGGGCCAATAGTGGGACTTGGCACAAAGGGGATCACAAGCGGGGCGGTGTGGGTTGGGCAAGGCAAGCTAACTTTTGCGCTAGCTGATGAGGCGGATAGGAATCAGGGCGCTGGGGCCCAGTAGGCTTGATACTAACCAAGGAGAATGATTTCAGTTTTGGAGGCGTTGAGTGCAGCATTACTTACCCTGTAGTAAACCTGGATAGTATCTTCAAGCGCGCGTGCATCATGATTATTAGACACCCCAACCACACAATCATCAGCAAATGTCAACATCTTGACAGGGGCTTGACCTAGCACATGGACCCCAGTAAGGCGGGCATTCAAATTTTTAGGGAAGTGGGTCAAGGCTGAAGTTATACAAGAGTGGGCTAAGAGGGTCCCCTTGTTGCAAGCCCCTTTGAGGGCGGACTACATCCGTGAGAAAGCCAGGGCCACGTACAGCCACTGTGGCGGATTCTGTTAGCAACATCATCCAATTGATGAAGCGAGAGGGTAGGCAGAACTTGTAGAGCAGGCTCTGAGGTAATTCCAGTTAACACTATCATAGGCCTTCTGCTGGTCTAAAAATACAAGAGCTCCAGAGGCCGTGGACTGACAGATGTTGGCTAAGGTGTATATATTGTCCCAAATTGACCTTCTGGGTATGAAACTGAATTGTCCAGGGGAGATGAGAGCAGAGGCAGCAATCCCTAGATGGTTAGCCATGATTTTTAGTAAAAAGTTTTGTATCAGTGTTAGTGTGGGAAATGGGGCGCCAGTTGGCCAAGTCCAGCTTATTCCCTTTTTTGTATAACGTAATGGTGTAGGCCTCTTGCCCTCCAGGTAGGAGGCGCGTTTCCAGAAGGCATTGGTTAAGAGAGGCAAGCAGCAGTGAGGATAAATCCTTGAAATACTTCTTATAGAACTCATAAGGGATGCCATCTAGGCCTGGGAATTTTCTATACAGTGCACCGCAAATGGTGGACCAGAGTTAATCCTGAGTAATCAAATTCAACAACTCCATAAAACAAGAAACGGTGTGGATGTGTGCACTATTAAGAAAATTTGCCATTTCAGCCAGCTGAATTGGTTCAGATCAATACAATTTAGAGTAATAGTTTTGTATCTCAACTGCCACTTCAGCCAGCATATCCACTACAGAATTGTCTGGCCTTCGCACCCGTGTGTAGGCCAAGCTCTTGTGTGGTGCAAAGAATTTTCTAAAAAAGTAAGCAGAGCACACGTCACCTGCTGTAATGTGTTTAGCTTTGTACTGAACCCAAACCCAATGCTTGTGTTGTCTCACTAGAGCGTTAAGGTGGGCGGCCACTTCCACCCACTTGTGACCCCAATATGAGCTGTAGCCCACAGCTGGGATGTTGGACTCCAGGTAGTCCAACTCTGCCAGAGTGCGCGAAATGACTGCCGAGGCGGACCATGAGTGGTGAGAGGAAAGGTGGCGAGCCTGGAGGATTGTGCTCGCCTTGAAGGTAGACCATGTGGAAATTGGATCTGCACAAAATGGTGTGACAAACTCTGGAGCTATGGTCATGGATTCCACTCACAAGGATAATCTTGGCAATGAGATTTTGGCAGGGCGAAGTTTGCACCATTTTGGAGCCTGAGCTGCTGGGTTAGATAAACGGAAGGAAATTGATACCATCCTGTGGTCAGAGAAATCAATTTTTGTCATGGTGAAATGGGAAATTTGGGTACAAAATTTCAATGGCGTGAGAATAATGTCGATGTGGGACATGGACCTTAACTGGCCATTGTGGACGTGGGAGCGCGACATGTTTTTGAGTAGTGGAGCATGATGTGGCAAAGTATTGACCAATCCTAGGGTGGCTTTGAGAACGCAGAGTTCTATGTGCCCCTGTGGGGGTGTAGTAGATGAGGACCAGCGATCTGTGGATGGGCTCAACCAGCAGTTTGTGTCTCCAATGATGAATGGGTCAGGGGGCAATGGAATGGAATTGACCAATGAGAAAAATTCCTGAATTTCTCGTGCACAGGGTGGGGCATAAACGTTGACAATAGCGTGTACTTCATCATCCCATGAAAAGGTGACAACAAGGACATGGCCATTTAGGAATGAATTTTTGATATAAATTTAAAATGTTTGTTCACTTGAACTAGCACCCCACAGTGCTCAGACCAAAAGGAGAGGTAAGGGAGGAGCATGGATTTTCATGTTTTCTAAGAACCGCGCGGACAGTGGGTTTCCTGAATGGCCAGGATGTCCACAGATAAATTAGTTTGTAAAAAACTCAGTTTCCTATCCCAGGAAGGTGAGGCCTTAAGTCCAGCAATGTTCAACATCCCTAAAGTAAAGGCTCCCCCCATCACACCTTAGGTGCAAGGGGAAGGGCACCTGAGCCCTTCAGCCTTCTCAATTTCTTCATGGTGCTTGTTGGCGCCCCAGGTATGTGATGCTATGGAGTAATTGTCAGAGTGGTTAGCTTTAGCAGTTGGGTTCATGTTGGCTTTTGCCTTTGCTTTTTTCCCCGCTGTGAGATGAGTTTTTTGTGGTGTGTGCATTTGCGGTGCACCATCACTTGGAAGTGGAATATTGGCAGGAAAGTTGGTGACTGACTCGGTCCCAATTGATGCTTGGGCGCATTGGTTGGTTGAAAAAGACTCGCCCATTGGATGTTCAGCTTGGGTGGCCCAATTGGCTTGGGCGTCCCAATCTGATTGGTTGAGGGATTTGCAAGCTGCTTCCGCTGTGAAAGTCTCAATGTCCTCCAGAGATGGGATGGCAGGATTGCAGAAGCAGTCATGGCTGCCTCCATGGCTGCCGCCTTGTGGGCCTGTTTGGCCTTCTTCTGCTCTTGTGGGGACAATGGTTTTACTAGGATGTAGCAGCCTTGCACTCCCCAAGGGAAGGCTGCCTTGGTGTCAATTGTTGGCTCATAGTGGGCTTTTCCACCGCCCATTAAATCCAAGACAATCTCTTGAAGTGTAACGCCTTACTTGATGGGGCAGGTGTGGGCCTTGTGGCCAAAAGCGCTACAGAATGCGCAGATGGGAGGTGCACTGTCCACGGTGATCCTGAAAGGATGGGTGGTATGCCCATCAATGTTGACAAAAGTGGTATGTGGGATTTGGGTCAGATCCTCTGCTATCCCCGCGGCTGGGGTTAGGACTGCAATTGCTTTGCCTGTGCACAGGTTTGGTATTAGCATAAATTGCTGCATTTGAAAGGATTGTATTTCGCTGTATATGGTGAGTTCAGCCTTCAGGTGGTGTTTGAGTATGGTGCACTTGACCGTTGTGGGCAGGAAGTCAAAAGTTACAAAAAGTTGATTTGATTTTGTCCAAGGGGTGCACTTTGTTTTGATGACCCACTGACCATCTGGGAGGTCTACTATAACGCGCACCTTTGCAGCTTCATCTTCCACTTCCTTACTCTTGAAGCCAAGATCCATCCAACCGCGTGGCATGGGATGGGGTGTGATGTACATCGCGTTTGGGAAATATGTGTGTACATCCCCACAAAACATCTCCCAAAGCGCCATTTGCTGAACATCCAGGAATACCCGCACCCCATGTTCCACCAATGATAGTGGTTGGGAGTGCGGCATATTGATGTACTGGTTGCAACGCGCTTGCCAAGCTAAAATTTCTGAGGAAATGGAAGCCGCCAGTTTTTTATTAAGCTTATCTATTTCCCCAGGCTCGCTGGGGCATTTGCAATATTTGAATAACATGAGGCCAACACCTGTGCCCTTGACTTTGCTCACCCAACTGCTCCTGACATTGGGCGCCAACTAATCTCCTCGATGAGATTATCAAACTTTACCTAGGCTTGAATTGAATTTGTTGCAAAAGTGTTTGCAACAAGAGAAAAGTTTAATTACAAAAACATATTAATAAACTTACTTTTTATTATATTTTGTTATTTGTTTCTATCAACATTGATTCAACTTATCTATGCCTTGCAAATGCAAAAATAGTGTGAGTTAATCTTACTATGTGTGTGGTGAAGTGACTTTTGCATCTTAAAATGTAAATTTGATTTATAAAAAAAGATGGCGCATTACCATTACTTTGAAAAATAGATAGAAACCCCTTGGGCACCACAATTTTGCTGTTATACATGTATGAAAAGAAAATCAGCTTGGAAAAGCCTTCAGAACCGTTGATCAATAATTTTGGAAATTGAAGAGCTAAAAAGTACAAGCTAGCTGTTAATGAACTTCTAAGGACAACCAAGAGTTGGTTTGTAATATGTTGCTGAAGATATAATTTCTGCGCTCTAATCTTTACTTGTTTACAAGCGAATTGTGGCACTTTGAGTGATGAACATGGAGTAAGATTCCAAAATGATATTTTGGTTACAAAAATAAGGTATCAGGGCAAGCAGAGCCCATTTATTCTTGATGACTATTGTTGAAATGTCACAAGGACGCCCCAGAAGTAGAATATAAATAAAAAAAAACAAAAGACAAATGCTCCAGTATATAGTTAGATAATTTAAGTCTATAAAAAAGATTATTATGCATATATATTTGTATATATAATATCTCTTAACAAAGTGCTAAGGAAAGCCTTTCTGGTATCATATATTTCCTCAACAATAATTTGGATAGCATGATTTTCTTTGTAAAATAAAGGTGAAATTTTAACTTTTTGATAACTAGAGGTATTAAACTGATAAACAGTTGGGCATAACCAAATGATCCAGCATTGTACACTAATAGAAGCTCTTCTGAGTTCCAGTAAAGTAGGTGCTCAAAAAAGTCACATAAAAATTCAATTGCCACAATTTTGTAAAAATGAAAGTGACATCACCCCATTACAAGCTGGAGGCATTGGTGAGCAGCAGTGGAGGCAAGGGGGAATTTGATACACCTGGAAGAGCGTTATAAGGTGCCAGGTATGATAACAGGATGCTCTTCAGTGGCCCAAGTATATAAGAATGGCTGCCAACAGGCTTGCACTACTGAGTGCAAACAACCTAGTCATGAGGGATGGAAGGGCCAACAGAAAGGCAAATGTTGCAGGGCACTGGAGGGGTGATGGAGTTAAGGGTGAATGAATCACAACTGAGGATATAATGAGAGTTGTGTCATGGAGTATGATGATAACAATAAAATGTCCTGGAATTTAGGATGAGTGAACACCCAGAACACAAGCCAGAATACCTCAGGTACAGCCATCCATATTGATGGATGAAAAAGGAATAGGGCAACTGTGAGTACTAGCCAGAGATTACCAAAATTTAAAATAATTACTACTACATATCTAGCGGACTTCTTAAATTTACAAACAAATCTTTATTCTATAAGAATTTTTTCTTTAAACAGAAATAGCATCGAAAGGAAAAAAATATAGTGACAGTGTTACCTGTTGGGGACAACTGACCTATATGCTCACTGAATGGGGAACTAGAACTAAGCTCACTACTGTTGGGAATCTTTATGACTTAGTCACAACGGATTGACATACTATATAATTGCCAATACTGACTTGGATTCAACCTTCCCAGTCATTTTGTATTAAATTCTCTAGTGAAAATATTCATTCTGCTACAAGCACACTAGGCATGATAGCTTTAACTCCTCCAGCAGACAGCAGGTTGTGCTCAAAGCCAGACCACATATGACCATTTCCATTGAGTAGTAAATGGGTTTATTGCGCCTATACCTGTCAGTGATGGGCTCATTTGTAATAACAATGGTTGGGATGAGAAAATGTGGATTTTTGAGCCTTAGAATGACTTGTTCAATTTAACTACACTGTTTCTGATTTATTTCTGCAACTGGAACTTAAACTGGCATTGGAAACTTCTTATGGAAAATTGCTGCTTACCTTCCCCTGGTGATTGCTTATGACCACCGCCACCTCCTGACACCTTCTGAACCTTCTTACCAACCCTTAAGTGGTGAGAAGAGTAGGAACAGACGTGATTCTTAAGGGACACACCATTACCCACCTCTCTTTTACCACATGGTCTAAATTGCCCATGATGACAAGAGGATGGCCACTACTTCTTCCCCTTTTAGTTAAAAATAGAATTCCTCCAAATTTAGCTGCAAGAGTTGATACCCAAGGCTTTATAAGGTGAGAGACCGGATGAAACTTTGGCAGCATGCTGATTTTAGCGTAATACTTTGGGGGGGGGTGGCAAAACAAAAGATCATAAGATAAGATATTGGTATAAAGCCTGCTACATTGTCCTAATAATGTTTTGGAAAAGCTAACAAAAGAAAAACTAAAAATAGTAATGAGACGTTATATATAGGTTAAAATGGCCTTGAAATGCAGCTCAAGAACAAATAAAATTCTAATGTGAAGTCCCTTTTTGAATTATAGGAGGCTTATAATTCAAAAATTGTCAAAATGGAATGTGTGATGTGGGAAATGGGCCTAGGGTCAACTAAAATTCTGTCTACATTATCATATCAATTTATTCAAGGTACGCCGACCAGGGGACAAACAGTACCGATCACAACACTCAAAATGGCAAAACAAACTACTAACCAGGTGGGAAGCAGAAACTGCTTAACCCACCATGGCAGAGGGTGAGGAGGGGTCGGGGGGTTGGTTTTCAGAAAGGCCCGCCTCAATCAAGGGGTGTTGGTTGCAGTACCAGATCAGAGCAGAGAGCCAGGGCGTTGGGGCATCTGCATAGTGGGGGCTGAGGTCAGCGTAGTAGGAGTTTTCCACTTCTGCATCAAGATAATGACGGGAAAGTGTCTCAACAAAAGCTGCGAGGAGAACTTCAGCTTCTTTGCGGGCTTCAGGAAGTTGGGTGAAAAGGGAGATACTGTGGCGGGTGATTTTGGCTGAGGGGTTGAATGAAGAAAGTGTTGCGACATTCATAACAGCAATTTCAGCATCATCAAATAATTTTGAGATGTCACTGCAGGGAGATTCAGGGAAGTCAGGGGGGAAGAAGATGGTGGGCAGGCCATGCTGGAGCTGAGCCACTGACTGGGCCACCGCGGTGCGTAGTTTTGGGCAATGAGGAGAGGCCACCGCAGCTAAGGCGAGCTGGTGGTCACTTTGGAAGGGGTTGTATTGGGTAGAGGAGCAAAATGGCGAGGGGCAGGGGTTTCATCAAAGTCAGGAAGGAAAAATTCTGCCCGACCATAATCACCATGGCAGAGAGGTTGACCTGTATGCTTACTAATAAGGATATTACCTGATTCGTCAGTTTCAGCCAATAGATCCCATGGATTTTGGTTCACTGGAATAGTGGCATTTAAATTTGAGTGGGTAGGATTGGGAGAATGGGCAGCTGCTTGGGTACGAATGTTGGTCCAAGCATTGCTCTGATTGGCTGGCGTAGATTTAGGTGGGAGAGTGAGGATGGAGGTTTTGGGTGGGGCTGATTTTCCATGTGGGCCCACTGAACGAGATTGGAGGGTGGGAGGGGGCAGCAAAGCGCCCCATACTGAACCTCCAGAGGGGGCTCAGAAGCTGCATCAGCAGATTTGGCCTTAGGGCACACTCTTTTTGCATGGTCGAGGCCAAAGCAGAGGGAACAAATCTGCCTACCATTATTGACCCAAGCCCAAAAGAAATGATCAGGTGCTGCAGCCACACTAGCGCAGGGTGGGATTTGTTGGGCTATGGTAGGGTGGTGTGGTATGATGGTGGCTGTTGCATGAGGAGCAGCAAGGCGTTCTGCACCAGAAGGAATGGCAAAGATGAGGTTGGGCTGAGTGCCATAAGCCATGAGCCCCGCGACCAACTGGTCATACAAAACCTGGGGTGGAAAGTGGGATGGGAGATTTGCTCTACATTATCATATCAATAAATTATTGATCTAATGAACAGTTGGGCATAACTAAATGGCCCAGCATTATGCATTGACAGGAGTTCCACCAAGCTCCAGCAAGGTAGGTGATAAAAATAAGTTGTATCAAAAATGCAAATGCCATGATTGGTATGATCAGATTTTGACAATAACAGCTATTAATCCTCTTAGTCTTTTAAAAAATTTGGAATGCACGTTACTTTTAGTATAGATGAACCCTTAAGCCACAAAGTAGTATGCCAGGTGATCCCAAAATTATTCTTCATTGATGTGAGTATCACCTTTAGGTTTGTCATGGCAACATTAGAATTTGGGTTTCAAACTGCATAGAGGTCTATGTAGATGTAGCATAGCATTATATTGTACCTTTAACCAAGTTAGTAATGCAAAGAACTAAAACAGGAAGTACTATTAATCCTTTGTAACGCTTTCAGAGATAGCCATCAAGCTGGACTGAGCTGTACATTGCTTTTGGAAAAGGGCTATACCCTGAGGGTCTTTCAGCTGGAAGATATTGAAGGCCTGGGACACACCCTCAACAATTAAAGGGTGGCCGCCACATCCCTTTTTAAACCCCAGCTAGTAAATGGTGATAAATCCTAATTCCAAATTTTTATAAATTTAACTTAAAATATGTTCTTATAAAAGTAAGAAAATTTGCGCTAGTTGATAGATAGGGTTAATGGAGAATGAACAAGTGAGGTGTTCCTTTCCAGAACAAGAGGCTCATCTAGGAATCTTGTTGCCCATAAAAATCTACACTAAGGAATCCTTAGCTGAAGAGATATTACAAAAATATGCACAGAGAAAACATTTATCTAAAAGAGACTTAAGCAATGATTAATTAAGTTTATAAATTTGAAGGTCATTATGGCACATTTTGAGGTAAAAAGCATAAATTCTAATCTTAGTAATAGCGCTGGTCCACCTAAGCACTAGTAATCACAATCTTACCTTTCTGATTCTTGTGAATCTGGGTAACAGGATAGTTGGCTGGTACTTTAAAGGCTTTCTAATATTACCTTTGGTAGCGTCAGCAATCTTCTTAGTAGAATTCTGTCACTGAGGCTGTTCTAGATCCTTTATCCTCTTTGAGAAATGATTCTTTTGCTTAGCGATGCATTTTATCAGGATATACAAAACTGACTGAATTTAATGGAATTTAACACAAAGTTCTGCATTCCCAAGAGAAAATTCTAACTGAAAAAAATATAATCATGTTAAAAGTTGTTTATTTAACAACATGAACGGAACTTTAAAATAGTACATAGGAAAAATAAAAATAAAATAGAATAAAGGAGTATTTGGGTTAATAGTGGAAGTAAACTAATTTAGAGAATCCTGGTCTGATAATGTGAGCTAGTAGACAAGGGCACATAATGAATAATATTGTGTAGCAACTGAGTGAGATGAATTTGAACATGTTCTTGCCATAATATTTGCTATAATGATATCAAATGGATTGGAGCGTTAGTTTATTCTACTGGTTGATAAGCGTTAAAGAAGCAATTTAGACCAAAATTCATTTTATCATAATTCAGTGTTATTAATGAATACACTTAGCTCTTGAAACCTAATGTTAATAATTATATAGGCCACAAGCTCAATAAGACATCAATTGGTAAATCAGTAAAAATACCAAGTGAACTAGATGTAGATAATAAATAACTCAGAAACTTAAAGTTGAGGCTTCACCTAAGCTAGGGCAAAGCTTAATAGAGCCTCATCCAAGACTCAACTGGGTATGACAATGATTTTGTAAGGGTCAACTAGCCTTTGTAGGGTCACAAAGTACCAGAGTTAGTTTGTGTGATAAACCAAGGAATCAGGTTAAATGTTATCCTGGTGAGAATGAAGTTTGTCCTAGTATCAAAAATTTCAATGTAGTTGGGGGTATGGTAATTATCCCTCAGGATGGGTTATTTCACTTTGCGCAGGGACAGAAAACTTTATATCATAGTAGGGCTATTGTTCAAAGCTAGAGGGCAGAGTTCATTCTTGAGGTCATTGACCCAGATGGTAGTTAATAGACTTGATAAGGCTGTTTTGGCTCAGACTTAACTTTGAAGTTTGGGTTTGACTTCTGATTGGACTTGATTTTAGTACAGAAAAAAAGAGCAATGTGGCAATAGTACCTTCAGTCAACACTAGTGCTAAAAAACAGTACTTCAGTCATACCTTTGACTCAGTCATTAGATTTGCAACTATGAAAGATTCTGCTCTGATTTTGGCAACATGACTTATCATAACTATGTGGATAGTTGGTGTTGTTCCCTAAATTTAATGCGGTGATTTTCTATTGCTATATGATTTAGTTCTATTTTCCCAACATTTTTCAGCAGCTACTCTAGAACCATCTCAGGTCATTGGAAATTGTCCAGGAGGTTAACATTAAGCTTCATTCTTCAAATGGAAGTTTGCAGTGTCAACAGGTAATTATATAGAAAAAGAATAAAGCGTAAATTTGGCTAATTCACTAAAACCATTGAGATAGAGAAGATTAAATATTTCAGTCACTTTAGTTTGACTGGCAGGTCATCAAAAGATAAAAAGTCTAAGCACAACTTCCCAAAAAAAAAAATGCGGCAAGTTGGTAACTTTTTGAACCCATACTGATTTGGTTGAGGCAGTTTAGAGAATTTATATTCTTTGATTTCAATGGAAAAGTAACCACAAACATCTTTGACAAAGACAATTATACATTTTTATTACCGCATATTGCTGAATCCACACAGCCATTTTGTCTGCTTTGACACAAGCTCTCAGGTCTGCGTTGGACAAAGAGCCCCCAACCTCCATTCCCCATCCAATATGGCTTTAGGCTAGCTACTGAGGTGCCATAATAGAAATCTTTTTATCTTTCTTTATCTGGCACCATCTCAAATAAGAATGCATGGATGCACCTATCTTAGGTTGAGCCCCACTATTACAAAAAGACTAAATGGAAAAACCTAAATCATTAGTAAAATATTAATAATTAGTAGATGCTTGAAGTAAAGTAAGTAAAAAAAAAATGAAACGTGATCTTGGTCCCTTGGCTTAGCGGACTAAGCAAATTGTTATAATTCTTGGTGACCTCATCTGAGTAAAACAATTTGGGCGCCAAAGCATCTGGTTTGACTGGTCTTAGGTCATTTTTGGAATATTAGTGGGCCTTGATAGGGAAAAACTTACTGGACGCTAAGGCAAGCTGTTTGGCTGGCCTAGTTTTAACATTAATATAACCATGCGCCTCAGCGCAGGTAAGCAAAACAGGCTCAGATGCATCTGGTTTGAATGACTGATTTTATTGTTGTGGCAGCAAATTGCCTTAGCGCAGGGTAGCAAAAGGGGTGTGGATGCATCTGATTTGGCTGTTGCAATTTGTTATTGGAGAATAAAGGAGATCTCAGCACAGAGAAGTGAAAGGGGCTTGGAGGCTTCTGATTCAGCTATTATGATTTTGTTGTCAGAGAACAAAGAAGCTTCAAGGTAGTGGAAAAAGCAATGAAGAAGTATTCAGTTTAATTGTTTAAATTTTGCTGTCAAAAAAGCAAGAAGCCTCAGTGCAGAAAACAAAATGTGCTTGGAGGAGTTCAGTTCAGCCAGTTAAGTTTTGTTGTCAGTACAGCGGGGAACCTTAAAAAGCTATTTTTGGTATGCTTGGTTGTCACGGTATTATAAATTGGTTTATTTTGTCAAACTAAAGTTGTTATAGCTGCTGATTACAGTTTTTAATAAATCAAAGATGTTATGATAGAGGGCTTGTGCATAACTTCACATTTTAAATTAAGTTCAATTATAATAGATTATTATCTGATCTCTCCAATTATTTCCTTATAATACTGGTAAGCAGTTGTCCAATTAAACGATTCTATATTGATTTTTAAAAGTGTTAAGCTGTTCAGGAGCTAGGTAGGTTGGAAGGTACCTTGATCTGTCAGCTCATGATACATCTGAAATTGTTAAGATATAATTAAGAGAGGAATCAATTGTTGGAGTGGACCCTTTGGTGTACACTCATATTCTTATAGCTGGATTAATCCAACTTTTCAAAGGTATGAATTTTCTGGGTATCCTTGGAAGTACCTGACAGGGAGCACCAATTCTTGAAAATCCGGGCAATTATAGTTGGTCAGTCATTCAAAGGTTACAAAATTGTTAGTCTTGGTAGCGTAAGTGAGCTTCTTATATAGGCTTTTATCATCATTAAGGCAAATTATAGCTCTTTGACTCTTATTAACGCTATGCTTGCATAACTAAAGCAATGCACATTAGAAGAATGATAAGTTTTTAATATTTATAATAAAACTCAACTACATTAAGGCTCTGAAGCTCCAAAAAGAACCCTCAATTGAAAATAAAGATATTATGTAAAAAGTTGTTTGTCTAAAAATGAATTGCACTTTAAGTACCAAGGAAAGGTCAGGAATAAAATAGAAGAGGAATTATCCAGCATAAGAGCTGGAAGTAGACTAGTATAATGAATTCTCATTTGATAAAATCAGTTATTAGAGAAGGTCACATAATGGATGGTATTGTATAGAAGATAGATGAGACACTTCTTAAACTAAATCTTGCCAATGTATGCTGCTAAATTTATAGTAAATGTATTGTGACGTTGAGTTAATCATATTTGGTGGGTGGAGCTTTAAAGGGGCAATATATCTTAAAATTATTTGAACATAATATAATGTTATAAATGAATGCATCTAAAAAGCTTTTCTTTCCACTCAACATCACTTTTGAGCAAATTTATTATAAAAGTATCCATTAATTTTCCATCGCCACCTCCACCATATCAGTTTTCATTTTATGCCAGCGGATCCGCCACCTGCTGCCTCAGCGTGGGAAGCAGCGCTCCACCTGCTAGCATTTTCCGCCCTGCAGGCAAACGTGTGAACTGGCTCATCCAGTCCACCTAATGCATCAGGCCAATTTGTCCCTCCAAGGGACTTATTATTACACTTAGCGCGAGCCCACCCAACCTGCCCCCACCCACTTGCCCTCACCCAATCCAATATTTGCTATTGCCTCCAAGTCAAATATGGGCATCTCTTCCCATATGCCAACAAAGCAATAATTGAGCTGGCAACATCCACGTTTTCACCAGTGGGATTTATTGACTTCCGCCCTTATAAGGGCTATTTTGATATTGATTTTCCCATTAAAGAGGACGCAGCTGCTGCAGTAACTACGACCTTAATATATAAAAACACTCCTAATACCACAACCTGTACACGCCTCCCCAGTGACACCACAATGGTGGTGACCTTTGCAAACCTTCCTTTGCACCTCCCGCCTTAAACACTCTATGAAGAACTGATGATGGAGCTATCCAAATATGGTACAAACCCCATCCTTCACTTCCTGGTCCTAAGCGGAGCTGAGCGGTTAGCAGCACCATGGGCAATGGCCACCATTACCTCCCACCAGCCAACCGTACCCAGCACATCCCACCACGTGCCCATATCCCATCTGCACCAGATCACTTCTTTTAGGCTCATACTGACAACAGCCGCACTGTTTGTCCCCTCTGCCATGAGTTGGATCATTCCAAAAAGAACTGTATCTACAATTCAAAACAAGTGGAATCCGCCTAGCCCACACATGAGGCCGCACAAACAGCGTTTGAGTGGGGATTTTGGCTGCCTCCACCCCTCCAGCTGAACGCTCAAAAATCAACAAAACCTTTGCAACCAAAGCCCAAGCCAGCTTAATTTCTAACATTATATCTAATCAGGAGCAGGTTTGGACCCATATTCAGTCCAACTAATTGACTTTCTCTAAAACTTACCCAACCAAAACCTTGTCCTTCCGAATAAATCATGCTCAATCAAAATCCCTGGAACCTATTGGATGATATAACTGAATTTGGGGAAACTGTACCACTTCCCAACTTTCCAAGTAATTTTGAACCATATCTACATTCAGTTTTCGATGCCCCATTCCCACCTAAGAAATATATACCCAAACCCACCGCTACCCCATTCTTGAGTGACCATCAACTTGCCAAAGCTGCTGTGGCCTCTCCTGATAGCCGCCATCTCTGCAAAGCCGTGGCACAATCTGTCAATCAATTTAATGAGGGACTACATAAAAATTCTACCCTGCCAATTTCCCTGAGGTTGCAAAGGTGGAAATTGAACGATTAAGGGAAACCGCCACCTCGCAGTCAAGCAAGTTGTTGCACTGGCAGAATTTTCCCCCACCACGCGCATCACCAGAGCCAATATTACTAAATTTTCCCAGCTTCCCAATGCATGCATACAAACTGAACACCATGTTGCCAAATTCCTGGAGGCTATGCTCCAGGCCCAGCTTGTTGACAGAAAGCTTAACCTTTTTCCACTTTTCCTCAACCCACATCCTGCGGATGCCCAACCCCTTTGCTCTCAGCTTTAGTCCATCTCTTCATTAATGAAGAGGAAATCAATGATCTATCTGATACCCCCTCTCCCTCCGCCATGGTGGGTTAAGCGGTTCACAACTGCTACACCTGGTTGACCAGGGTTTCCTTTTGTTTCGATGTTTCACCACTCATTTAGGGCGTTTGGTTTGTGTTTTTGGTCGTTATTTTGTAATGGTACTGTCCATCCCCTGGTCAGCTTACCTTGAATAAATTTAAATTTAATGGATGGCATTTAGCCTTCAAAATCCAATGTTAATAATTTTTTGCCTTAGGCTCAATAAGACATCAAAAATGTTAATTGGTAATATAAAATGAAATTGATGTAGATAATAGCAATTAAGAAACCTAAAGTTGAGGCTTCACTGAAGATAGGGTAAAGCCAGACACCTATACCAAGTATAAAACCTAACAACATATAATGGTATGGTTTTGGGGTATCAGACTATCTTTATTAGTAAAATGTGTACCAAAAACTTCTTTAAATTTTAAATTTACTTATTAATAAATTTCATCTCCTGCATTATATCAAATAAAGCATATGGGCGGCTTTAGTTTTTTAACCTGTTATATTTTAGTGGCCAGATCATTGCATTGCAGGCTTCCATGAGGTTATCTCATAAAAACATACAGACTATCTATCTTCCTAAAGATAGCAGAACTTTTAACTACCCTTTATTCACAAACATCCCTCACATATCACCAGTAGGATGGTGGTATTTTGTTTGTAAATTACTATCATAAATGCTAAAAAATTCCTGCTTGTTCCCAGTATTTTCTAGGCATGTCATTATAAAACAAAAAAACTTATTACACCATAATTATAATGTGGTTCATGTACTTTATATTCTTGGGATATTCTACCACCTCATGTCAACCCACTACTCCTCTACTAAATCCCATTTAAATTCCATTCAAGATGACACATCAGCTCTTGTAGTCCTCATCCTTGCTCCAGGGTATTATTATTAAGGCTTTGGGCGGGAAGAAGCATATCATAATAAGGTAAGCTTCTTTATAGTTAATACATGCATGTCAAACTCCAAGCTATATAAGTCCTTTTAGGGACGTTACAAGTAAACCTTTGATAGAATATAGATACTGGTTGACCTAGAAGATCCCGCAGTGGATGCATACTAACTATCATTGATATAACAAAATAAAAAGAGTGGCGCTCTTGGGACCATCTAGTACTAAAAAAAGAGTGGCGCTGTGAGAACCATATCTATGAAAATCCGTCTTTTTTTCATACCTTGTATGACTCAAATAACCCCATTTGGATCCACTATTATATGCCTGCGCAGTAGCCATGCAATCCTAATTTCCAAGAAAGAACCAAATTAGACAAATATTGCATGCAATCATAGAAACAGGGGCAATTATTTTTATAAAAGATATTGATAGATACAATTTAGATATTTATACGTTTACCATGCACAACTTAAAGGAAAATAAAAAGGTTTAAGTTTATGCTTTGTTAAGTATATATGGTACTGGTGAGTTCATTGACTAACAAGTGATATAATATCTAGACCTCGCTTCAAAGATGAGTCTACCAGCCATAAATTCTATAATAGTCCCAAAGGTTACCATTCCCCTTTGAAAGTTGATTTTTCTTTTAGAATATATACATGCCTCCATGGCCAACTTCAAGGCCAAACCAGGTGTTGGGCTTTGCTCCAATATGAAGTAAGCCTCAGAGTGGGGTTCTGAATGGCTTATGTTTTTAACCCCTCATATTTATATTAACCAAAGTTTATTGATTGATGCTCTGTAAGGCCAAAGGCCCAACATCATCGCATTTACAGATATATTCCGTTGGTTGATGCTTTGTTGGGCTGAAGTGCTGAAAATTGAATATTAGCTACAAACTATCTAGCATTGATTATCCTCAATTGCAAACTTACTTTTTACAGTAAATACTCAGGAGAAATCGCCTCAAAACCCTGTTCCAATAAGTTTAGGCTTTTCCTCCCTATTCTTTCCTAGTCCCTATTTTTTCTAGCACTATTAAAAAGCTGGATTGCTATCAACTAAAAGTTTTTTTTGTTTAAAATTAGCTCTTGCTTAGCTAAATACTATTGATTTTACCTGTTCATAAGAGCAAAGATTTCCCTTGAAGTGATTATTTAGTCAAGTAATTGCCCTAGAGACAGAAAGTCTCATGCATAATATTTCTGGAGATACTAGTGACTAATAATTGTGTAACATTTGAAAGACCCACCTTCAGATTTTAAATATAAATTCAACACTGGTGATACTGCCAGGGACCCTTCTGAGGCCACCTGGTGAAGTCATACCTTCACAAAAACAGTAACAGCAATAACAAAAAGGGGTTGTACACAAAAGGGTCCGCTTTAAGAATCAGGATAGGATGGTCATGGATGAAATAAAAAGTCCTTACCTTTTAGATAGAAAATGGCCCTACCGCTTGTAGTTTGATTACGCTCAAACCTACCTAGATATCATAGATACCATGGGCAGTATGAGCTGCAGATAACCAAAACAATGAAAACTGCCATGTAGATGTGGCTTTGAAATTAATAAAAGCTCAACTTCTAATGCTGTGAAGAACATCTTGAACTTACTAAGGATTATGCTGAAGAAGCCGCTAAACAAATTGATAGGATTGACTATGAACTTAAAAATTACCAAGCAGCTGAGGAAGAGCTTGATATGGTCTATGCCGCCATGAATCAAGATACTTCAAATTAATGCTTGAGCAACTCTGGAAAGAGCGTTGCTGAATCTACCCATATATCTCAGAAGGAACCTGAGATAAGTTAGTAGAACTTGGGCTTGTTATAGCTGAAGAATAAAAGCTACTGATGCAAAGTCCAGGGAGTTCTCGAGTTTAATTTTTGGCTGAGCAAGAACACCTTGGTGATCCAAGTAGAGCAGCAGAATTAAATGATTGTCTCACATCTTAGTTCCCAGCACTCCTTGCTGCTCTGAAGCCAAAGCTAAAGTAACCAACATTTATGCCTCAACACTCATTTTATTCATCTGAGGCAAAGCACCATAAGTTTCTAGTGATATAATGGAAATATCTACCATAAAATCTTTGGTGCCACCTTCATTTACCTGTACTGACACTTCCCGCTGTTTTACCAAAGAAACAGTCAACTTAAATGCCTCAGCATTTTCTCTGTATCTTCTTGCCAAAGCTCCTTGTTGTGCCAACACCAAAATTGGAGCCACTGAAGCTTAACAAGAAAATCTTTAATTTATTTGGGCAGTTGTGACAGAACATCCAATGAGGCAAGTGAAGCAGCCATTCCACCTAACTTCCTCACTGCTCTGTTTCCTGACGCTAAGGTTCACAGCTTCTCAAATGGGCTGGCCAAACCACTTGCTTTGGCGCTAAAACTATTTCCCAAGGCTGAGGTGACAGAAAATCTTGACAACTCTCTTTAAGTTAGCTGAGCCATGTGCCCTTGAGGACAAAGTTCACTCTCCCCCATTTTATCCTATACCACAGCCTCAAAACTTAAGTATATCTCCTTACTGAGGCCTAGCACAATCAACATAATTTTCTTGATTTAGCCAAGTCAGAAATTGCTGAAACCAATTCAATGCCTCCTTGACGAAATCCTCTGCAGTTTGGGGGAGTTTCTTAGACCAGTTGAGCTAAATGCCCCAAAACCAATCCATGTCCATTTACTTATTTGTTTAGTCTTAAAAATTTTTATTGTTTGGTTTATACTAAAATCTTAATCTTCTCACGTAACCATAAAAAATTAAAGTCATTTGATACAATCAATTTTTGGAAAGACCAAATGATATTTCAATCTGGACAGCCAAATTACTCCAGTAGTCCACAAACTGATGAATTGGTGGTTAATCCCTGAAACTTGGCCTATGAGGCCTGCCATATGAAATTAGGTTTGGCAACAACAATCCACATTGTCTTTTCAATTCAAAATATAATTTACAACATCTTAAGTTTTACTTATGGCCACCAGTATAGTTTGAAAGCCAAATCTCCTGATTTAGACCTTGGGACTAACACAATTAAGAATTTTATCCCTAACACTAAAAGTCAGGCTGAAGCCATTTCACTTTGTACCAAGTTAGAGACTGGCCACATTTAAACTAGGCGATGCAACTTCCCCACTTGAGGATTGAAGGGGACACTGTCAGACTTTGCTCTGATGTGAGGAAATCTTTGACTGGGGTTCCAAATGACCTTTATTCTAAGCCCCACATATTTATATTAAATCAATAGTTTATTGATTGATGCTCTGTTGGGCCAAAGGCCCAAATTATCGCCTTTTTAGATACTCTTCTGTCAGTCAATGCTTTTGTTGGGCCAAAGAATCGGAGTTGGTATTACATATGAACTATCTATTATTGAACAATATTAAATTACAAAGTTAAACATTTAATGAAAATACTCAGGATAAATCGCCTTATATTCTGCTCTAATAAACTTAGACATTTCCTCCCTAATCCCCCTAGTCCACATTTTCCCTACCACTATTAAATTGCTAGGTTGCTATAAAATAAAGTTTATTTTAGTTACAAGTAATCTTTGCTTAGTTAAATTATAATAAAATCTACCTGTTCAGAAGAACAGATATTGTATTGATAATGATTATTACACTAAGTGATTGCCCTAGAGGGAAAAAGTTTCATAGGTGATATTGCTGGTACTAATGACTAATAATTATGTAGCTTTCAAAGGACCTACCTTCAAATTTTAGATACAAGCTCAACACCATGTATTCTATACCTCATTATCTTAAAGGTGGGGCCAACAATTATTAGATATAGGATTTGAACGAAATATGTTAAAGGTTACTTAAAATTTTACTTAGGAAAGATCTCATTATTTTGCACTCTGTCATCAAGGATATACAGTGGTATTAACAGTTGATACACCTCTACTGATGTTGTACATGAACTTCACACCCTGATTCAACTTCTCTTGTCCTTTTAAAATTATAATGTAAATGGCACCAATTGTTTACCAAAGTACTCAGAGTATATATTAAATTCCATTTAAAAAAGGTGAATTAATCATAATAAATTTCCCATTGCACACATACAAGCACGGAATATCAGATTTTTAAAGCTCTAATTAATCATAGAACGGCTAAAGAGTGGTTAATTAGATTAATTTTTCAATATCACCCCTCAGAAATGTTTGAATAAAAACCACATAGTGCATTGTAGCCTTGCATTGACTACAGTCACCTCATCAATGTCACAGTTTCTGATCTATACCCACTTTGTATGGATGGTGCCTGTAAACTTTTGGGTAAGTTTACTGCACAGGTTGGTTGTTAAATAATAATAACAACACTAGTTATATGGTGACAACTAGTAGGCTAAGTCTTTACAAGTGGTAACTAATCCACTATGGCAAACTGTATTTTATAAAAACTAGGGACCTTTATTCCCTTCAATCTTCAATTTAGAAATAGATATAAATATATTTTAGTTAAATTCTGCTTTTTATTAGAAAATGCTAGGGGTTTTTATAGGCAGAAAGCGGACAATTTTTAGATAATTCTCTTAAATTCAACTGATTAGTCCACAAAACTTCTAACCCTTGGGATTGATTTCCAATGGTAGCAAATATCTTCATCTTAATTAATCCCCAGCTTTGTAACAATTTTACTGATCAGCAATTATTACCCATGTGTTAGGAACCATATGCAGATGGTCTGGGGGCCATGTTACCTGATGACTACTACTAGCTACCGCCAAAACAAGCGTTAAAATGCTTCAGTAGCTTCGTTAAAATGATCTTAATAATTCAGCACCTCTGCTGTAATGATTCATTATAGAAATTTGATTATTGGTAATCAGGCCCTCATTAAATTACCTAAATAACATTGTCAGACATTTGACTGACGAAATAACAATCAAAACAATCATCAGATAATGTTTTTGATGAATTTTGACTACTAGTTTAGTTAGGGATGATCCCTGATGAAATAGTAATCAGATCCTATCATCATATTAGGTCCTTTGGTTATTCACAACTAATAATTTAGTTGGGGATGATCCTCATTGAAATATTGGTCAAAACCAACCGTTGGATTATATCATCTGATATTTATGACTATTAATTTAGTCAGCAACCATAGCTGAACAATCAGTTGCTTTAACAACTATCAAATTTCTAATTGGCAAGTGAGATGGATAATGTGGTCAACCAAATTTCCAACACATCCCCCCACTTGACCAGATTACCCAGTGAGACAGTTTTTCAGAAGCACTTGCTTTTTATTAAGAGATCAACTAACAAGCCTAGTTCAGAGGTAAATCTACAGGACTTAACCATCTCATTAGTTCAGAGATCCCATTCTCGCTGCCACTTCTGTTGAGTGCAGTCATATGGCCTCATGCCATACCAGGACTATTTGGCCTCAACACCAGCCATAGCCTGGAAAACCTGTACTCCACCAGGCTAGGATCTCCATTTGTGATCAGAGAGGATCTTCTTTATTTCTAGGGATAATATAATTTAGTGCCTCAGGACTTGTCACAAAATTGACCTTGGGCTCCGCTAGTGTGCCAGGCCAACCAGTATGAAGACTGGTGGCCCTTTACTATTTTTCCTTCATTGGCATTGGGGCCAGCAGTGCCAGCTAACCCCTTGGCATGTCACCCATGCCATTTTGGGGATCCCTAACCTATCTACTTTTACCCCACAGGTATTAGCACTATAAAGTAAAAGTAAGAATGGTGCAAGAGAGATATTTATTAGGAGGGAATGAATCAACTATTTATACTACTTCCAGGGCTACTGCGCACAGGTGCTCTTTGGCCAATCATCTGCCAGAAATCCCATCGGCCTCTTGATCCCAAAACTCTATCAGATCATAAACTATTCATTCATACTTCATAACAATTCCCTCTTCAGATCTGCTCATCTGATCATCAAATTATTAATATTAGGTCAATCCATCCTCAGCATAAGTCACTGGTCAACTGTATATAAATTCATAAATAGGTAGGACTTTGAGCATCCTTGGCATGAGTCACCAGTGCTATGAATTAGTTGCAATTTTCTAAATAATTGATAACAAATATGTTGACTTTCTGCCAGAAAATCCCACAATCATTTCTTATGGCAGTTGGCGCAGGGATAAGATTTCGCTGATTCGAGCTATAATTAGCAAAATCCTCGTTAGATGCTGGTAACTGAATACAGCAGCTTTCCACTGGAATTTCACTCAAGCTATAGTTAGCGATTTCATTTGTTAGATGCTGGTAACTGAATACAGTAGCATTTCACCGGTAATTACCACAATCATAACATGATAGTAGCACTGAACTGGGAATCTGCTGACCCTAAAACAATTAGTATTTTTATATCATTAAATAGTATCAAACCAGGTGATTAGCTGGCAATAACACCTGAATAACTGAAGCCCCTAATTCAGATACTATCAGAAGGATTCAACTGGTTAAAATTCTGACAGGACTAATTCTGATGGACCCAGTTGCAACCCAAGCTAGCCCTGCCAATGATAGTAGCGAACAACGCCCAATTATTTTGAGTACAATTAATTAAAATTTGATTTTTATATATATTATTATTAAATTTCTTTCCTTTTTATATTTTTTAACTAGTTTAATTTTTTTCTTTTTGTATATATCCTTTTTAGTGCCAATTTTTAAATACTTGCTATGAACTCAGTTAAATATAGAACCGTTGAGGATATTTTGATTGTATAGGCATCCATTGACAATTTGGAAATTACTTTAAAGGAACCTATCCATAAGGGATCCAGCTTATTTTTTCAGCCAAATCCATGCATATCATAATAGGATATTTTATCCCAATTTTGAATCTTTTTATGGGTGGTCATATTTTATCTTCATACATTTTATCCTGGATCCTTTTCTGAAGGGTTTTAAAGGTTGCTTGGGATTGTAAATCAATCATGATGTTGGCTAACCAATTTAAATCTTGGTCCAGACTCATCCCCAAAGTTAATTCCAATGACAAGTATAGAATTGGTGGTAAGGCGGCTTTTCTTCCATAGAGCAATTTTTTGGGTGTTTTCCCCATTGAGGAGTGATAGCTGACATTATAGGCAAATGTCACTGAACTTAAGTACAAAGCCCAAGTAGACGTTTTTCCTGCAATCAACTTTTGTAACATAGTGGCTAAGGTAGTGTTCACTCTCTCAACTAGTCCATTCATCTCTGGTTGATATGGGATTGATATGATCCCCTTGATTTCCATCAGTTTGTTCAATCAGGGTTTGACAAAACAGGTAAAAATTGTTCTATTATCATTCAGGATCACTCGAGGACAGCCATGACAATATATCACTTGATTCAGAATAAATTTGGAATTATTCATCGCAGCAACCTGTACCATAACCTTAATTTCAATCCATCAGGTCAGGTGATCAATTGCAACTATGATATATTTCATTCCTCCAGTGCTTGTACTTAGAGGTCTCATGACATCAATCATTAGTGTATGCCAGGCGAATCCTGGTTGCACTAACTGATATTACAGCCACGTTTTTGTGTGGCTTGTGGAGCTGACACTCCACACAAAAAGAAAGGAAATCCGCCATATCATAGTTTAATGTTTTAAATAGTAATATTGACAAATGCGCTCTAGAATTTTCTTGAGGCTGCCATGAATGACAACTTTGTGAGTGGTGCGAATTCTTTCTGTTCATTTGGATGGTTTTGGGAACAGAAGCCTTTTATCATTTAATAGTTTCAATAACTGTCCATTCTTTTGTTCTGTTCCCTCCATGGCTTTTTTTAACGTTGTTTTAACTTCTGGTGGCTTGTCCTCTAACTATCATTTCACCATTTATCCAAATAGATCATCAGCACAATCCTTTACTGCAAGAATTGTAAGCAGTCTGGATAATCCATCAGCATTTTGGTTTTTATCTCCAGCGCAATATTTTGATTTCATAATTATATGCCTGCAATTTCAGGGCCCATCGTGCTAGTCTCCCCTCAGGTTCTTTTAAGTTATGCAACCAATGGAGAGATGCATGATCAGTTACAACCTTGAAAAGTGTCCCATGAATATAAACACGGAATTGCTTGCAAGCATAGATAACTGTAAGACATTTATGCTCAGTGACTGTATAATTCCTTTTGGCCTTAGTTAAGGTCTGTCTGACATATGCCACTGGGTGTTCTTAACCTTGTTCGTCCAATTGACTAAGTATGGAACCTATCGCCATAAGTGATGCATCTGATTGTATAATTAACAGTTGGTCAAAATCTGGATATTTGAGTATTGGGCTGGTCATCTAGTATCACTGTAATTCTTTAAATGCTCTTTAAGCTATTTCATTCCATTTGCCCTGTTTTGGATCCTTAAGCAGATGTAATAATGGATCCACTTTTTTATGCAAAGTCCTTAATAAAATAATAATAATAATAACTAACCATTCCTAAAAAGACTTGTATATCATGAGAACTTTCTGGCAATGGCATCTGCTCAATAGCATTGATTTTTTGTTTTTGAGGTTGTAATCCATCCGCGTTTATAATGAAGCCCAGATATTCTAGCTGCTCCTTAAAGAAGTGACACTTTCAGGGCTTAATTTTAAGATTGGTGCCAGCTAATTTCTTGAATACTTCCTCTAAGTGTTGTAAGTGCTCAGTGAATGTTTGACTAAATACATTGATGTCATCTAGATAGATTAGAACACAGGACAATTTAAAGTCACATAAGAGGGTATCCATAGCCCGTTGAAAAGTTGCAGGGGCATTACATAAGCCTTGGGGCATCCGCATAGGTTGGTAAAGCCCTTGTGCCGTTATTATGGCACACTTCTCCTGGTCCTCAGGTGACATATCAATCTGCCAATACCATGAGATGAGGTCCATTGCCAAAAAGAATTTAGCCCCACCTAACTGATCCAACGCATCATCAATTCGTGGCAAGGGATAAGAGTATTTTTTTGTAATTTTATTATGACAGCAATAGTTGATTACAATCCCATGATTTGATCATCCTTTTTTTTGAAGATTAATATTAGACTAGCCCATGGCTTGATGAAGGCACAAGCAATCCGTGCTCCAACAACTTTTCTATTTCTTTGGCAACTACTACTCAGATGCTCAGGACCTTCAAATAGGTCTCATTCTAATTGGGGCAGCTTCCCCAGTGTCAATTTGATGGAGTACATTTTCTGTGTACCCAATATTGTAATTTGTTTTGTGCAAAAATATTTTGATATAATTTGAAAAAAGCCAATACTTCATTTTGCTGATCTTTGGTTAATCCTGAATTTGTTCCAGAGTGATTAATGTATTAATGCATCCAGCCAAATCCAGTAATCTCATTTCATTTAAATTTCCAAATTCGTGGAAGAAATGGAGCTCTGTTATAAGGATTAACTGGGCAAACGCAACTTCTTGATTTCACTTGATTATCATCTGTGTTTTTCCCAGGTTGGCTAATAGAATATAAATTTCCACATGACCAGGAATTAGAATCCCTAGAGCTACTCAAGATTCAATTCTTGATCTTTGCCAGTGAGCCTCAATTTCTATATAATTGCTCAGGAATTTTCAGAGTCAGTTTAGTATCAATTACTGCCTGCTTCCCAGGTGGTAGGATTAATTCCTTTTTTAATCAGAGCAGGATCCCTCAGTTTTCATTCACGCGTTTTGGTAAAGGGTGGATCTTTTTACCAACTAGTTTATAATCAATGGGAAGGATGACATCCTTATATATCAATTTTATAAAGTTATTTCTCTAAGTGAGGGAGGCATCCCCCTTCTGATAATAGATCAATGGTAGCATCTGGCCCAAGATTGTTATAGTATTTGCCTCAAAGTCACACTTTACTCCATACTTCCGCATGAAATCAATGCAATGAGAATATTGTAATTTTGATTAGGTAGAACAATTGCTGGTCAGACACAACTAGAGATCCAAAACAAAGAGGTAAGGCACTATAAGCCACACAGGGGGTAGTAGGTTTGGGCCCAGCAGTACCATACTGCTTTTAATGTGCTATATTTGGCAAAATCTTCAGACGTTTACCAATTTGGTAGACAAAATATTGATTGGTGCTCCACTATCAATAATAGCCCTTACTTCTACTTGATTAACCAAAATGTCAGCATAAGTACACTCAGAATAGTGGGAAATGTTGTTTACAGAATGTATAGCGGCATTGGTTGCCAAATACAGAGTGCGAATAGATTTGGGCTAATATATCAGAAAATGTATCATTGCTAGTAGCAATAGGAATTGAAATGTTAACGTCTTCCAACTTTGCATATAGCTGTTCATCTTGGTCATCAGCGTTTTGGGCCTTTTCCAACAATTGATGAGCGTAGGGTTGGGCAACTTCTGATATAATTTCAGGATCAATCGCGTTTGCTTTTGATTGAGTTATAGCATAAATATTTTTACCTGTGCTCC
Organism: Massospora cicadina; assembly: GCA_022478985.1. Lineage (NCBI taxonomy): Eukaryota > Fungi > Entomophthoromycota > Entomophthoromycetes > Entomophthorales > Entomophthoraceae > Massospora > Massospora cicadina. The sequence goes on from JAKSZP010004103.1 coordinate 107,684, forward strand.
GCTGGGGAGAATCATGAAACGGTTGGAGGTATCAATTTCGTCAAGCTTGTCTGGGTGAACTGGGCAATTTGCAAACCTAGATCGTTACTCATCTAGACTGCAAGCCTTTTCCCAACTCCTCATAGATATTATCTTCCTGGTCAAAGTTCACCTAATTTTTGGTTTCTTAGTCCAGCACTGAGCAGCATAGTGTCCAGTATTTCTGCATCTGTTACAATTAATGCGTGGGCCATTACTAGGCCATTTTGGACCATCAGGTTTTTTCCTCATTTGATTGGTAAATCCTTTTGGGCTCAGGATTTTTTTTTGCCAAATTTGAATTAAAAGGCTGTTGTTATTTTACATTTTGATTTAGTGCATCAAATATAGAAGCCAATTCACATCGATGAATCCCCCCTTGGGTTGGGACCATCTAGTACTAAAAAAAATATAGAAGCCAATTCTTTCAGGTGCTCCACCATTTGAGAACTAGTGTTACTACTGGTGAAGGTTGATGCCATGGATCATTATAATCCCCAGTAGGGTCAGAGTGCTGCCTTCATGGCAATGCAAGCATCAAAATCGCTCAGGTTATTAGCTCCCATCAGGATTTACACTTATTTATAAAAATGGCCAGCAAATTCTCCTAAGATTTCATTTTTTTTGGAATTGTATTCCCATGAACTTCTGCTTTTGGTTAGCCATTTGTTCAGGGCTTCCAGATTCCTTCATAATTGCATTTTTTGCCTCATTATAGGACCAATTTTCCCAATGCAAATGGGGTAATACCAAGTTTAGACAAGTGATATCTAAACAATTGATAATGGTAATAGCTTTTTGGCAATCACTGCAACCAAACATGGTCATCTCAAACAAGCTGAAAAAAGCTGGGCGTTATCCCAATGAAAGGGTGGCAATTTTGGGGTGGGCAAAGTTCCTCAGTTTCCACAAGTGCAGTTTCAGGATAAGCAATGCGGCTAGCCATTATAGCGCCAGTTGGAGTGTTGTTGGGGTCATCGCTGTAAAGGCAGCATAGGCACTTGGCATATTTTGTGTAGGCTGAATGCTTCCTATATTGCTTTCATCTTCATATAGGTCCTGGTCCCAACCTCAGTTTCTACATGAATACAAGTACATTGATGTTTTCCAATTATTGTACTTGTTTCTGAAGCTGACCACTTTTTCTTCTATGATAGCCGATTTTTCCCAGCCTCAGCTTGAAAAGTAACTTTGAACAGGAGTAGAACCTTATCCACTTTTGGTATTTATGTTTCAAATCAGAAATTTTCTGAATAACTCATTATTAACCTCAGAAATAAGGTTAAAATCTTCTTCCACCTTAGTAACATGATTTTCTGTTCTGGATAAATCAGCCTGAGCTGCTGTCATTAGAGTGGTCTGATTCACACTCTCCAGCTCCTTCCATAGCCGCAGAAATTCACCCTGACAGGGGACATGGTGATATTAAGCAAGACTCAACTACGCCCCTATAGTGAGCACCAAGTGTAAACTTTTGGGTATGTTTACTGCACAGGTTGATTGTGGAATAGTAATTATAACACTAGTTATATGGTGACAACTAGTAGGCTAAGTCTTTACAAGTGGTAACTAATCCACTATGGCAAATTGTATTTGAGAAAAACTAGGGACCTTTATTCCCTTCAATCTTCAATTTAAAAATAGATATAATATATTTTAGTTGAATTCTGCTTTTTATTAGAAAATGTTAGGGGTTTTTATAGGCAGAAGGCGGACAATTTTTCAGATAATTCTCTTGAATTCAACTGATTAGTCCCCAAAACTTCTAACCCCTGGGATTGATTCCCAATGGTAGCAAATGTCTTCATCTTAATTAATTCCCAGCTTTGTAACAATTTTACAGATCAGCAATTATTACCCATGTGTTAGGAACCATATGCAGATGGTCTGGGGGCCATGTTACCTGATGACTACTACTAGCTACCGCCAAAACAAGCGTTAAAATGCTTCAGTAGCTTCGTTAAAATGATCTTAATAATTCAGCACCTCTTCTGTAATGATTCAGTATAGAAATTTGACTATTGGCAATCAGGCCCCTCATTAAATTACCTAACTAACATTGTCAGGCATTTTGCCTGACGAAATAACAATCAAAACAATCATCAGATTATGTTTGTGATGAATTTTATCTACTAATTTAGTTAGGGATGATCCCTGATGAAATAGTAATCAGATCCTATCATCATATAAGGTCCTTTGTTTAATTACAACTAATAATTTAGTTGGGGATGATCCTCAATGAAATATTAATCAAAACCACCCATCAGTTTATATCCTTTGATATTTAAGACTAATAATTTAGTTGCCAACTATTGCTGAACAATCAGCTGCTTTAACAAATGTTAATTATCTAATCTGCAAGTGAGATGGATATTGTGGTCAACCAAATTTCCAACAGTGCCTCTTACAATGAGATTAGTATAATCCAAAGCCTTTTAAACTTGACCTGTAAACGCTTTTATCAGTGCATGCAAAAGGAGGCCAGGAATGGCTGACTATGATCCATACTTAATTATTTTATTCAACTGAGGTAAGCCAACCAGGGGACGGACATTACCAAACTAAAACTAAAAGTCATTATAATAAAAAATAACGATTCAAATAAAACGCCCAAAATGGACGGATCAATTGAATCATACCTAACAAAAGATCCAACCAGGTGGGCAGCGATTACTGCTATCCCTCCATGGTGGATGGGGAGGGGGGATCAGGGGGCTTGTATTTGGCCGCATTCATCTCATCACAGAGTAGGGTGCATGTTAAGGCAGATAGTAAGGGTGTGGGGGCATCGGCAGTATGGGGTTTAATATCCTTGATGACTGGAACTTCCAAATAGTTGCCAGCCATCATAATGCCAACGATGTATTTGGCCAAAGCGTCTTCAGCTTTGAGGCGGGCGTCTGAGAGTTTAACAAATGTGGCAATGTTGGTTTGGGTTATTTTTACTTTCAGATTCTGTGCCACTGTTACCACAATCTGGATGGCTTCAGTGACGTTTTATGTGTAAAAATTTCATATTGATCTTACTTTGTGTAGTCTGATCTTTGGGGATAACGGGAGGTGGAATTCCTCCTGCGAGCACAACCACAGATTTGGTGGCAGCTTTGCAGAGTGGACGGCAATCTGGTGTGGCGGCTACTTCTACTGCAAGCTGGTGGTCGCTGTAGAACAGTTTGGCGTTAGGTTGTGGGACATATTTCTGAGGTGGGAATTTTTCATCACATTCTGCGTTACAGAGCCGCTCAACTTGCAGCGACGGTTCCTCAATGACATTACCTGATTCATCCTTTTCATCCAATAATTCCCATGGGTTTTGGTTGAATTGGATTGAGGAATCAGCGTATGGTTGAGGTTTGTTCAATTCATTTGCAGAAGCATGAGATCAAACTGGGATCCAATCTGATGTTTGATTGGATGAATTATTTATAGCATTGGGGTGGGGAGGAGGCTGATTGGAGGCTGCAGGTGTAGCTGCAGCAACAGGCTTTGGGGGTGGAGGAGAAAGGATTGTGCCCCATACCTGAAATTGTACAGGGTTTGCATTGGATTAGAGGTCAGCGGATGATTCATCCAATCCATCTGAAGTGGTTGGGTAGGGGAACTTGTATTTCAAGTGGTCTAACTTGAAACATGATGGACAGATTGTCCACCCACCCTCGGCGTGGGCCCAAAATGGATGGTTGGGCGCTGAGGGAATAACAGTGCGCAACGGAACTGCCGCCGCAATTTTGCTAAATTCAGGGCTTATTGTGACATATGCTCAAGGCCCAGCAAGTCGTGTGGCCCCATTTGGGACCAAAAATTGTAAGATGGGGTTAGAACCATAGGCTGCCAAACCAGCCATCAGCTCCTAGTGGAGCACTTCAGGGGGAGGTGGGTGGGCAGGCCAGCAAATGGACCACCAAAGTGGTGTCCACTGGGAGCTGAGTCTGAGTTGTGGGGAGAAGGGTGCCCTGGAATACCAGGGGCACAGTTGCTGCAGTGGCAGTGTCAGCTTTGCAGGTGAAGCTGAGGTCAAAATACCCCTTGTAGGGGCAGAAATCAATAAATCTGGTGGATATCATCACCGCCTGTGCCATTTTATAAAGGCTTGGTCATGGTATGGGAATAGTTTCCCATATTTGACCCTTAGGCCGTAGCGCATGTTGCTCCAGGGGAGCACTAGGGGGCAGTGTGGTACCGCTTGGGTATGAGCAAGGTGGGCGTCCAGGTCCTTGGGCGGAACAAATTGGCCCATGAGTTTGAAATGACTGAGTGAACCAGTCCTAGTGCATTTTCCTGCTGGACGGAAAATGGTGGGGGAGTTTCACCACTGCCCATGCTGGAGCAGCCAGCGGAGAATCTGAGGACATCAGAGCAAAACTACTATAGGCGAATATGATTTGTTTTTTTAGATTCATGTAATTTGGCTCAGAAAGTTTTGCCAAGCGGAAAGATAGTCAATCCATACTTAAGTGAATTTATTAGTTCAAGTTTTTGTCCTTTGATATAAAGCCCACCCCAGCTTATTACAGAAGTTATTAGACTGTGCACTTGTTAACCTCAGATTTACTTGCCTAGTGGCACACATAATTGCCATTTTCATTCAATGCACAATATTGAACAACATGTTAAAGATCTTGTGGTGGTAGGTTCAGCGTTGAAAAGGCTATCCTATTTGTAAACCCATCTAAATGTAATTTTATAAAGATGATCTGCAATGATTTAAAATCTATTACTTAATGATGTATATGCTGTCGCTTCCTTTCTAAATTAGAAGCCATTATATCTTAGACTACCCCAACTACACAAAACAGAGTGGCTTCCTTAATTTGGTTACTTTTCTGTTAGAATTTTTTTAATCAGATTTTGGTTCTTTAAGCTTCAACTAGTATGATTTATTAATCAGTAACTGTGCCTAATTAGAATAACTAATTCAAGGGTCTAGACTTTGATTTTTTTCCCTATGAATCTTGAATAATAGTTTAGATCAATCAAAAATAATTGCTAACAATTTGATTAAATTTTTTGATAAAAGTAGCCTTATTTTTAGGCTTATAAGGCAGTATCTTAATATAGGTCAAACAAGTTATTTTTAAGATTAAGCCAATATCAGAGTATCAGGCCATATCACCAAGGATTTTTGAGCAAGTATGAATTGCCCATGATTTATGGTAAATCATAATTATTAGTTTTAGTATTACATATTTATATTGATTTACTGGCAACTGATGACGAGGATATTTATTAGTTATTAGTATACTGTATTTGTGAGAATATTTGCGAGTAAGAGTTTTTTGGAGCTACCAAAGCGTTACAACACTTGTTATGATGGTAGTTTGTAGGTAGAGCTAGGCAATGAAGCCTCCTGTAACTGAGCAATTGGTTTCTGGCCCCAGTGGATGCCCGCTAGCCTGTAAAGGTTGACCTACTGGGGCTGATTAAAGGTGTAAACATACCATGTTAGAACTTAGCTCAGAAATGATAAGTTTATGTGGGCAATAATCGCCACCATCAATGAAATATAGGTTAGAATTTAGCTACCTTATAAAAGCCCCACATCTTATTCTTGTAAAATACATTCAGTTACCTATTTTTATGATTTAGAAGTTTTAGTGGACTTGAGTTTTTGAGAGGGTAGAAAGGTCCCTCAGGCCTCTAAACCTCATTTGATTTCATATAGAGAATGGTCGGTGATACCACTCTGATAACTGGAGTTACATGGAAACCCTGCATGAACTAAACTGATTAGCTAGCTGATGATAAGGAACTAGGAAGATTAAACCCAATGTACTAATATTTTTTTGGACAGAAGCTAGGCCTCTCAGGTGGGGGCAGGACGCTGCACTTATTATTGTAGTCAATCATCTGAGGGTGAAGTTAAAGGCTATTCTGAGAAAAGGGGAGTTGCTGCTGAGAACTTGTAGTGAAAGATGAGCAGTGAAGGTAAAATAGCAAGAGTCAGCAGTCTTCATATTGATGACCTGGCACATTAGCAGAGTACAGAATTTGAAAATTATAAAATCACAACACTTCTAAAGAAGCTCTTGCCTGTTATTTCCAAACTAGCCTCAATATTACAACCAATATATACAAAAATTCACTTTCACGTGGACTCTTAAATTCCAAAAGCGTTTACTGAGGTAAAGCAGATCTTCACCACAGACCTTGTCCTGCGCCATACTGACAAAGATAAATCTATATTATTGTGTGTGATGCCTTGGGTATGGATGTAGGTGCAGTATCGTTGCAATAGCATGATAATAGCATCCAGCTGCATACTTATCACAAAAAGATCAGTGTAATAAATAGCGCATGAATTATATAATATTAGGAATTGGTAGCAGTTGTATAGTTGCTTATACAATGCGCTATCTGGGTTAAGTGCTGAAGCACACCATCACTGTTAGAACTAACTATAGATCCTATTTTTTTACTACTGGAAACCTCGAAACCATCTCATTTGCAAACAAGGACACACTGCAACTTCTAAGTGCAACTTTATGTATGCGTTTATGCATGGGTCTATGCATATATTTCCTGAAATCCTAAGGTAGAATCCCTTATATGGAACATGAGTCATTTTAGTTTTTAGAGTTGTTAAAGTAATTCCCACAGATCAAATAATGACACAAAAGCCTACTACTCTCACCACTGTTTTTCCCCTCACTTAGCTTCATCACAATTACTACCAATACGCCTGAGACATGGAAACACCTGTGATTACTCTAAACGTATCCACACAAGCAAGCACTCCTGAAGTTTTGACAAGTTATAAAATTTCAGAGTTTAGTTTTTTAATACTGTTCTCGCCACATAATCCTCAGACCTTGAAGGATAAAACCTTTTAGACAAATTTAAGTCTGGTAAATCCCTCTTCAATTAGTATTCTTTAAAAAAGTGGAGGGCAATTACCTTCATAAACAAATTTTTGTTCCCTCTGCCTTGCACGCCAATGTAGTAAAAGAACATCACAATCTTTAAACCATGGATCACCAAGTTCATAAAATGTGATAACTAGATAAAACGGGCTAATGAATGAATGAGCTCACCAAGGATGTCTCAGCATGGTTAATGTGCCGGTTAAACTGTTCACTTGATAATATACACTAGAGAGGCTGCAATGGCTCCTTTAATCTCTGCAACAAAATGAAAAATCCCTGGATATCACTTTTAGTGAAATTTATTGCGGGCCTCTCAGTGTCAAAAGGTTGATGCTGTCATGGTGGTCATCAATCAAATTTTAATATATGATCTTCATACCCTGCTTGACATTCACTTTGTCCAAGGATATAGTGAAGCGGTTCATCACAAAACTTATTACTTCTTATTGTTCCACCAAAGGTGGTCAGTTTAAAAGAGGTTCACAGTCCACCTCAAGTATTTGTGAAGAAATATGTTATATCCTATTTATCAAAGCTTGAAGGTCTAACTCTCTTTCCACTTGGAATAACTTTCTGAGCAAAATCTTATGAAAAAAGCAAATCTCATTTGCCTGCCATAGTTTTGCTCTGATGTCCTCGAATTCCCTGCTGGTTGCCCCAGTGTGGGGCAGCGGTGAAACTCCCCATGCCATTTACCATCTGACAGGAAAAGGCGCTTAGACTGGATTGCCCAGTCACTCTAAACCCTTTGGACAACTTGTTCCTCCCAAGGATCACAAAGCCCACCTTGCTTGTAACCAAGCAGTGTCTCGTTACCCCCTGGTGCTCCCCCAGAGCAACATGCATTTCAGCCTTAGGGTCAATTATGAGAAACTTTTCCTTTAACATTACCAAACCATTATTGAAATGGCTCAGGCGGTGATGCATCCAGTCAGTTTATTGATTTCTGCCCCTTTAAGGGTACTTTGACCTTTGCTTCACATGTGAAGATGATGCCACCACTGCGGCAACTGTGCCCCTGGTTTTACAGGGCACCCCTTTCCCCATAACTCAGACCTGACTCTCAGCGGACACCACTTTAGTGGTCCAGTTTGCTGGCTTGCCCACCCACCTCCCCCTGAAGTGCTCAACCAGGGGCTGATGGGCGGTTTGGCAGCCTATGGCTCCAACCTCATCTTACAATTTGTGGTCCCAAATGAAGCCTCACGCCTCGCTGGTCCTCCGTTATATGCCATGATCAGCCCTGAATTTAGTAAAATTGCCATTTCAATTCCCCTTATGCCATCATTCCTTCTGCCCCTGACCATATGTTCTGGGCCCGCGTTGAGGGCGTGTGGACAATCTGTCCATCCTGATTCAAGTTGGACCACTCAAAACGCAAGTTCCCCTCCTTAGATACTCCTGATGGCTCAGATTTTTTGTCCGCCGACCTTCAATCTGCTGCCCACCCTGCACCAGTTCTGGTATGGGGTACAATCCTACCTCCCCTCCCCAAAGCCTGTTGCTGAAGCTGCACTTGAAGCCACCAATCAGCCTCCACCTCGCCCCTATGCCACACAAGATTCCTCCAATTAAGCACCGGCTTGGACCCCAGCTTAATCCCATGCTTCCTCCAATGAATCAATCAAACCTCAACCATATGCCAATTCCCCAATATAATTCAACCAGAACACATGGGAGTTATTGGCTGAAATTGACAAATCAGGTAATTTCATTGAATAACCAGCTCTGCAAATCAAGCAGTTTGTTAATTCAGAATGGGACGCCAAATACCCCCCTCATTTATATGCCCCACAGACAAATGCCAAATCATTTTGCAGTGAGCACCAGCTGGCAGTCAAAGCAGCTACCACATCAGATTTTCGTCCCCTCCACAAAGGTGTTGCCAAATCAATGGCAATGCTCACAGGTGGTATTCCCCCTCCTGTTGTCTCCTCAACCCACACCCCAAAAAGTAAAATTACAGTAAATCAATTGCACAAAAATTTCAATGATGCCATCCAGAACGTGGTAACTGTAGCTCAGAATCCTAAAGCTAAGATTTCCCAAACCAATATTGCCACAGTTGTTAAACTCCTAGACACCTGCATTAAAGCCAAAAAAGCTTTAACCAAATATATCAGCGCCATTTTCTTAGCTGGCAATTTCCATGAAATACAAAATCATTAGTGATGTTGAACTACATGCCGCAATTCACCGACGCCCTTGCTATCTGCCTTGACACACACCCGATCTCTGGGATGAGGAAGCTTTTGCCAAAGAGGAGCCCCCCAATCCCCCCTCCCCTTCTGCCATGGTTGGATAAAAGGTTTTCTGCTGCCCACCTGGTTGGTTGTTTTTGTCCAGTGTCTTTCAATAAATCTACTCATTTTGGGCGTTTTGTTTGAATCGATTTGTTACATTATTTTTAGTTTCAGTAATTTCCATCCTCTTTCACTTACCTCAAATAGTAACAAAGCTTAAAGGTCTATGACCTACCTACCACAATCAAAGACAAACTAAAGGACCAAGAAGTCGGTCAAACAATACCTTCAGTGTTATGTCACAGAAACACAAGACACATAGCCTCCAATATCCCTTTGGACCATTTATTATATAATGACTTTTTCAATTATTTATGGGGGTGTCCTCCATGTATGAGAACCCGAGGTATAATACTGCCTTCATGATTAGAACAAGAAATCAAAGGAGTATCTCATGGCAGATGATCTCACTTTGCACCTACAAAAAATTGCCAGAAATTTTAAAACAACTCACCAAGTCAACATATGTTGCCAAAAAGTTTAGTGGACAAGAAACGGTGGAAAGCCCCTGAATAATAAAAAAGGTAACCTGATTATGATGGACACCAAGCATATTCATATCAGTTTTCCATGTCACAAGTTAGCCTTCAAATATTTATCTTTCCCAATTTTAAGGTGCTAAATATTGGGTCCTTAACCTTGAATTGGAAACACATTAGAGATAAAAATATTATTCCATCTTTCCTTTCCCTCCCTAATAAAGACATAAACCCGCAGAGCAAACCAATAATGGTAGAAGGTGCCCTAAGTTCAAAGTGAAAGAGATTTTAAGTTGTGTAATGAGTCAAAAGCGGCCTTCACTGTTTGGTGTCTTGCAAGGAATACACAGCTTACAAAAGAACAGCTGGTCCAGCCAAGAATTTGTACTAGCTGTCAGGAAATAAAAAACCATGACATCAATCCCAAAGATCCTTTTGTGCCTCACCCAAGACGCCTACCAATATTGCAATAAAACTTCTAGTCATGCATAAAAATTAACCTTGGTTAAAGCTTAAGGGAGTAGACCCTGTCTTTCAAGGAAAAGACAATGTAAGACTTCTGGACGTGGACATCAATCTGTACTGAAAGTATACCTCTTTTTGGACATATTGGGGCTTTAACCTGCTGGAATTACCACTGGAAAAAATAAAAGATCTGGGACATACCCTTAATAAGTGACGAGTGGCTTCTACACCCTCATATCTGAACCCCTCACTTATGACTGTTGGGAAATCATAAACCCAACAATGTTTCCAAATTCAGATAATTTAAAGTGCCTAAAATTAAGCAATCCATGTTAAACCTAGATAAAGTGTCATGGGAAAGGAACAAGCAAGATCTTTAAGTCAAACATGAGGCACAACCACGGTTCTTATTGCCTGTGAAGATTTCACAACCAAGCCAGCTTTGAGAGAAGAAATACTATGATAAATATTGAACAAAGAAAGTTTTTGGTTAAAAGTAATTAAATAAGTTTTAAATAAGTTGAAAGTATGGAGGTTAATGAGGCAAAAACAGATGATTAAAACTCTAATTAAATTCACATTAATAGCACTGGTACGCCTATGCAAATGTAACCTCAAAAACTTCTCGTTCTATCCTTAAGTAAAACTTAGTAACTTGAAAATAGTAGAGTGTGGTATATTCTATGATTATCTCCGATAAAATGTCTACCCTAAATTTTTTTATAATTCTATTTTTTGCACTATGAATCTTATTTCCAACAATACATTTATATGGCCTATATAGAGTGCCTTATTTTTTGTGGTAATAATAAAAACAATATTATAGGAGGCTGAAAAGGAGGCTAGCTCACAGAACTGAACAAAAGGACTAAAAACCTTCTTAAAAATTGCAAAAAAATCATAACCATCCCCCAATATTATCTACATATCAATGGTAAGGCGGTGACTTATTATCTTTGGTTCCTATTGAAGATGATAAGCAATCTCTGCTTATAGATCAGTATCTCTTGGCATATCATTATCATAACTTCTATGACATGTCCATATTTTAGAGCAAATAAATATATATATATATTAGTAGGAAACTCTAAACCACAGAGTGTTACGATTTTATAAAAATATCACTTAAAGATGGAATGAGTACATTTGATAAAGTGATAACTTTAAAAGGAATATACCAACTATGATACCACTTGGTAATAATAAAAAGCCATACTTATGATATTCCATGGAATGGACACTGAAGGGGATATAAATGTATGATATTTTTGCAAACCTTTTTTCAGCCGTCTATATTATACCATGGATTGCTAGGGGATAATTCACTATAGCAATCAAATTGAATATCAGTTGACCACAATTTTGGGTTAATAAAGGTTGGGGATTTTAGTTAATTCGCCAGTATTAGATCCATAATGGATCAATCAAGGTGAATGCTTAAGATCTTATTGGGTAGAGTTGCTGATTCAATGGGGACATCCAATAGTTGATTGATAATTAACTATCAGTTTGCTAATTGGGATTGGTAGGTTTCATCACTGACCAAATTTGAATTTAAAGAGCAAGTGTTAGGTGAGTGATGCCACCTGCAATTAGCAAATTGATCAGTTGGTTTGTGATCTTCCATAATGGGTAACAAGTCCCGTTACTAAAGCAGGTTGCTCGCCAAATATGGTTGGTTTGCTGGGATTGAGTATAAAACATAAAGGACACGTTTTCTGACTCTTTCCACCTAGGCCTTGAGAATGTCTGATGAAGGAATTTTAACCAGTATGGGGAAGACCATCGCCAGTGAGATGACAAAGGGTAATTAAATGGCAATGGCTGCCATTTCATGGCTGAGGCGCCAACCAAGGGTTAGGTGCCAAATTCCCTCTATAGATTACCCTGATAATTCAATTAATAGAGACCAAAAAATAGCATAATTCATATTAGTTTTAGTTCTATTCATCTTCAGGAAATTATTGCTTGTGTGCTTTAACTGGGGACTCTTTAGAAGGATAAAGAGTAAGGATAAAGGATCCTTAGAAGAGAATTTGAGATGAGATGAGAATTGCTGCCAACTTTGTGTCACCAGAGGAAAGGCTGTAAACAAGGGATCTGAGTGTGAATCAAAATTAGGTGGATAAGGGTATAAATCCCTATGAAGATATTAGGAGTATTTTGGGGAGAAATAGAGGTCAAGCATTGGACTAGAGCTGGTTATCCATTCAACTATGGATAATAGTCTTCATACTATTATTAATCAAATATCATATTATCAAACAATGCAAAGAGTGGGGGGGTGGAAGGCGAGTCGGTAGGGCATATGGCTACCAACCTGAAGGTTGCGGGTTCAATTCCCGCCCTTTGCACATCAATTGGGGTGCCAGCCAAAGGAAACTATTGGCGATTAGTAGGTATAATAACACGAAAACCTTACCCATAATGTAACCAGAAAAATCTGAGTCCCAATCCAGAGGTGAAAAAACTTTCTACGACAGAGTTGACCCTGCTCAGGTTTCATATTGATACTTTCTTTCTCTATTTCAGTAATGTCCATCCCCTGGTCAGCTTGCCTTGAATAAATAAAAGAAACAATGCAAAGAGTGCACAAACTGAACCTGTGCAGTTATTAATTAGAGGCTATTCTGTGAATAAGCAACAAAGCCCCTAAATTTTAACAAAATGCAATACCCCAAAATTAATTACCATCCAATAAATGGCAACCATTCTTTTCCATTCACAGCATGCCCTGAAAATATCCACTTATATGTTAGCTGCAATAAGGTGATACACTGAAAAACTGCTTTTTTAAAACTTATAAATGAACATATATACATGTAGCATAAAGTGCCTGAACAAACTTAAAAATTACTAGCAATGCAATGATGTCACTTTAATGGGAGGCATTGGATAAAATTTAAATAATATTTTATAATTTACTGAAACAATGTAAAAAAGCAAAGAAAAATTTTGAAGAAGGCTGCAGAAAGGCCCAGGGAGGACAAAGAGAAGGAGGAAACAAACAGTAGCTTAGGAAAAAGCGTTATACACATCCTTAAACTGCAGTAAAGCCATCTAGATAAAATTACTGCACCTAGGGACCCTCAACTGACCCTGGCAAAGATGTTCCACAGTCCTTAGATCTCCAAGTTTGTCACACTGTTTGATTAAGATAAGCACGGCACATGCCAGATTGGTGCCCAACAAAACCCCAATAATTCAATTTATTCTTACCCTCTATTTTAAGATGGTTAAAACAATTCAAACATAACGACAAGAGCCAAAAATATAGATAAATACTGGAATGGTAAACAGTATCTCTACCTGTACTGACTAAATATGACGTCCAAATGACAAGGTCCAGAGCCAAGCAAGATGATATAATTATGCCCAAAGCAAAGTAAACTCTTATAAGCATATTGGGGGTGCTGGGCTTGTTAATATTTGGGACTTTAAACATAAAATGAATTTATCTAAAAAGCCCCTGGAAAAGTTATAAGGGCTCCTACTAAGCCCAAAGGTGGATGTACTTGCTATGCTTGAAAAGAATTAGCCCCACAGGGAAGGATAGTTAATGGTCAGTAATTTTTTTAATAGAACAAATTAGACTGGATTTTGCTGTTCTGAGGTTAAAAAATCAGCAAATATAAGCTATTAAACTACCTGTCTTATGGTAAGATATGCTCATGTTATGTCTCTTATCTGAGATTAATAATAAAGCCACAATATTATATGCTTTTGTTGAAGATGATAAGATAAAAGTGCTTTAAACAATATAATTGTCCAAAGTCTAAAGAAAAAGTTTTTAAGGTATTTTCATTGTTTGTTGGACAGATCACATTAAAAAATGACCAAATGTCACTAACTCATCAATAGGATCTAACCAATAAAAGAAATTGGTTTTAACATTTTTTAGATGCTAAACCTTGATTAGAAAATCTTTTTTATATTATTAATCTCTTCTCATCATTATGGCATATTAATCAGTGTGACTCAGCTTGATTATATATTTAATTCCGCCACCTTGTAATTGTAGGCCAAAGAATTTACAAATAATGATTTGTGAATATATTATATAAATGATGTTAAAACTTACCATATCAGCACGTTGGTATTACAAAAATAGTACTTATAAAAAGGTTACTTTCAAAGAAAGTAATTATGGCCCAAGTTGAAGATATGACTAAAGAAAAAGCAGAAAAACTTTCATAATGCGTTAACTCCAACGCCTCATAGTTTCACAATTTGACTAACGTCAATTGTGGCATCTATATTTTATATGTGACCTGATCTTGAGCATCTACCTTTCTAGAGCTTTTCAGAACCCTATTAGTGTCTAATGCCAGACCTTTTGGTTATATACTACTGTTTATCAGATCAATAGGTTGTCAATCTGATAGCATAGCCAAAATTCTACTGACCCTTAGTCTTGTTTCTCCCCTCATGCATCCTAATTGCCAACGTTCAATATTTAAGCCTACACCAATTACAAGAGAACCACAGTTAGAATTCTTTTTGTATTTAATTTCTTTGCATAGCTTTTTAACATAATATAAAATGTCTCATCTTAGTCTTATGTTTTTGTTTCTGCCATCTTGGCAAACCCATCCCTTATTAGGGCGATGTAATGGGCTTTAGCCCATTATATTATTCTAAGATCTTATTTTTGCCACCCTACCTAAGTTCCGCATCTGAAGTCTTCATGCCGCCAAGGTGTCCACAATGCTCCCACTACCCATCATGCCCACATTCAGGCTGCATGTACTCATATATCCATCCCACTCCAGTGTTCTAAAACTTGAAATCTTCTGTTGCGCCTCCCACTTGTCTCTTGCACCTTATCCTATTGCACTGAGTGGTAACAATTATCTATACCAATTGACCGGTTTCTGGGTCTCTGACATTCCAAGAATTTCTCAAGGCCTGTGTGCCTGTGAGTGGCCTCATGCACCAGCACCTGCTATGCCAGCCATTCCCCATTACCTCGCCTCCACTGCTACCTTATGATACCTCCATCTTGTGAAGGGGTAATGTCTTTAACTGACTAATACCATTCGTGGCATTTTTATTCAAATGCAACAAAACTAAATAAACTACCAATTCTGTAGCTGGCCAGGACTCCCTTTGGCATGCATTGCTGTATCTTATGACTATGCCCAACTATTTATCAGATTATTGGTTTGTCATTATTATAGTCAGCCAGAATATCTACTGACCCTCAGGCTCATTTCTCCCTCATGAATCCCACATCATGACATTTTATATATTAAACTCCCCTAATTTTGAGGGAACATCATCTTGTTATTCATTCTCAGTTTATTGCTCACTTTGCCTGGGAAATCTTATAACCAGATAAATGTTTCATCTTTATCTTGGGGTTTTTCTTATGTTAGCTTTAACAAACCCATCTCAGTATTAGAATAATGTAGTGGGATTGTCAATGTTACATATAGCGGCATTGGAAAACGCTAGAGAAGGAAGTACTTACAGATTATGCCCATGAGGCTTCAGATTCATAAAGAAATTAATGGCGGAACTGATAAAGGAAAATTATTCAAATATAGCTAGAGAAATCTTTTTCAAAAAGTAGCTAAATTATGTAATGTTTAAGAATGTTTGAATTATACCATTGTAGTCAAAAACACAAACAAAAATAAAATGTCTATGAAAGTTCTTTAAGCATGCGATAGATGGGCAGTAAAAGGAGATTATCTGTTTAAGTTCTGTTTTATGGTCTACAAAATGAGGTCTGAAGCACCAAGTGCTGCTATTTTTGCTCACATTTCCAGCAATCTAGATTACCATGGGTCACTAAGAGATAATTCCCTATGGTGAGTGGATTGGATATTGGTTGACCCCAATTTTTGGGTTAACCATGTTTGGGGGATTTTAGGAAATTCTCCATTATTGGATCCTTCAGGGATTAATCCAGGTGAATGCTTGAGGTTATTGGGCAGAGTTGCCAGTGAAACAGGGGCATCTGATAGTTGATTGATGACTAACTATCAGGTGTACTAATTGGGATTGCCAGATTTCAACACAGCCAATTAGGAATTTAAAGAGTTAGTTGTTTGGTGAGTGATGCCACCTGAAACTAGCGAATTGATCAGTTGATTCACAACCTGCCATAATGGGTAACAAGTCCGATTACCTAAGCAGGTTGCTTGCCAAATATGGTTGGTTCGTTGGAATTGAGAGGAAAACGTTAAGACACATTTTCTGACTCTTTCCATTTTAGGTCTTGAGGATGTTCAACAAAGCAATCCTAACCAGGATGGGGAAGACCATTGCTGGTGAGACAACAAAGGAAATTTAATGGCAACGGCTGCCATTTCATGGCTGAGGTGCCAACTGAGGGTTGGGTGCGAAATTCCCTATATAAATTTCCCTGATAATTTGCTTTGAAAAAAGACTGAAAAAGAGTCTAATTTAGCAGAATTGATTAATGCTTTTTAGTTCAATTTATTATCAGAAATTTATCGATGTGTGCTTTAATTGGGGACTCTTTAGAAGGATAAATAGTAAGGTTCATGGATCCATAGAATAGAAGCTGAGCTGAGATGGGAATTGCTGTTGACTTTATGTCACCAGAAGAAAGGCTGTAAACTAGTGATCTGAGTGTCAAAATTTAAGGATCGCTCACTTGATTAATAAAATCCTGCATGGTAAATTGGGCTAAAGTTTGGCCGGGGTCCTTGATTTGGCCAGTTGCTTACAGTTTAGAACCATTTGGAAATGCACTATGCATATGAAAATGGCTCCGACTTTTCTGTCTGACTTTGGGTTAAATTTCCCTTTGTAATCAGGTACTTCAGCTGAGGCAGGCAAAGTTGCAAGCTGTGGATACTGAGATTCCAACTTGCCAACACTACCCAAAAGCGACTTTAGATACAAAAAAATGAAGAAAAAATAAAATAGACGATATTTAAAACTAGATTATTTGATAATAATTCAATAGGCCAGGCGCCGTATTTATACCTCTAGGGTATCTCCTGGCCACATTCCAGCAAAAAATTTCAATAGCTATTTTACCACCTCAGTTCAGCCTACAACTGAACCCTTTTCTTAGGTTCATTGGTGGCAAAATACTCTCAAAATTGGGAGGATTTCAGGTACAAAAATTGTGATAAAAGCATGCAAAATTGTCTTAAGATCTTCTGAATTTCAGTTATCTCATACTGCTGATAAAACACACCTTTTGTAAAATTTTGGCCTCAATTGAAGTAAATGACACACCCCTAATCAGGACGTCAGCAGGCCTCTTCCTCAATAGCACTAGGTAACCCCTTTTGGGTGGTCCACGCAAGTGCTATCATGCTGATTACACAGATTGACATATAAATTTTCGCCCTAGGGCGGAAAATTGATTACGTTGTTCATTTGTTTGATTGTCCATGGGACTTTTAACGTAACTTTGGGTCATCCTCAAATAATTTTGTTTACAAATTTCTTAATATTGGTTTTGATAATTGGGACTAGTTGCTGAGGACTGGGGCAGAGATAATTGGCCCAACTGTGCAAATGTATCTTACCCAATCTGCTGATAGAATAATTAATTAATATTGACATTAAATTGGTCAAATTGTCTGGGTAGTTGCAGAGAAGGTTAACCTAAATGTGCGGGGATAATTGGCACAAGTTTAGATATATAATTAGATCTACGTAGCAATAATTGGCCTAAGCCATGTTATTGTACTAGGTTTAAAAAAATTATTAGTTCAAGCACTAGGGGGAAAGATCTGACCAATCTGTAGGTTGTCAAAGGGTTTATTTTGAGTTAACCACAGAATTTGACACTGAGCATGGATCAAGTTAGGCGGATAAGGGTATTAATCCCTACTGAAAGCATAAGGAGTATTTTGAGGAGAATTACAGGTCAAGCGTTGGACCTTAGCTGGTTATCTATTCAACTATGGATAATAGTCTTCATACTATTATCGATCAAATATTCTATATTATTAAACAATGCAAAGAGTGCACAAACTAAACCTGTGCAGTTATCAATTAGGAGTTATCATTTGTGAATGAGCATCAAAGCCCCTAAATATAAAAATTCGTGCTCACTACAGGGGTGTAGTTGAGTAGAGTAAACTAGTACAAGATGCCATAAAAGGATGAGTTAAGAATGCTCTGGACGGATTTGGCAACCATCAACAAGAACGCCTTGACTTCTGTACATAACTGAGAATTGCTGTCTTGGAGGAGAGAGTTACCAAGATTGAGGAAGAAGTCAAAGATGGGCTTAATTTTTCAATGAGTTATTATGGAAAGTAACGTCATTAAAGAAAAAGGAAGGATATTTAATTTAAGAAGTTTTATCTTTGAAAACTAAAATGTGAAGTGTATAACATTCAATTACAGGCATTCAGCACAGATATAGAGCAAATAGTAAAGAAAGTTGAAGAGTTGAAGACCCATAAATGTGACCATCTAGTACTAAAAAAAGACCCTTAAATGTGAATGTGAGCCCTATATGCAACTGAAGCTGAAGAAAGGACCCCAAGAACTTCAGTTGGTAAGTTGGTTATTCCACGATATATGCCAACCTCATTCACAGCCATTTTTTGAGATGAACCCAAAATCACTCCTCAAGCCAGTTGAGTAGCAAAACAAAGAGTGGTGGCTAGCGAAACTGTGGAGAAATTTAGAGCTATGCCAAAATTACCCGCATTCCATCAAGATGATGCCCCTGCATTTTCTGATTATTTGACATGACAATGTTTGGGTACAGCAATCATCAAAAGGATTTAAAGGTGATAAACTATTTGGACACTGAATGTCAGAACTTAAGGTTACCTCATCTAGAGGGGGACAGCTGGTCATACTTAGAGGCCAAGGCGGCTATCATAAAAGAATTTGGAAGTCTCACATATATTTCAAAGCACAAACAAGAATTCATGATAATATAATTCCAGAAGAATGAACCCTTAGAGTTTTGCCATTTGTTCTACCAAGAATCGCAAATTTTGGTCTGAGCAAAAGTACTAGACAATTTTGACTTATTGATCATGTTGCAAGCGGCCCTTTGGCCCTATTGCAATTTACATTGAATGATGTCTTCCATGTTTGCTACTGAGATCACCTTTTGCAGATGGTGGATCATTTAAAGATATTATAATCTACATTTAATGCCCCTAATAGAAGCTTCAAACCAATTCCTGTATGAAATTAAAATCTAATAAAGGGGATTGAGAGCACTAAGAAATCTAACAATTGAACTGTGCCAGAAATAAGCCTGAGGAGTTTAAGCAGATTGATAAGAAAGAAAAACGCTGTTACCAGTGCAAAGGAAAAGGACACTTTCCTGTTCAATGCAAGAAGCCTAAGGAACTGATCAATGTAGTCCCGGAGAAAGAGTCCAAACCTGAACAGGAGTCAGGAAAAGGGCCCACAGCCTAGATGGGGGAACATTCTAGAGCTGCGGATAAACCCAATTCCCCTGATATTTTGCATGAGGAAATTGATGTTAGTGATCTGTTCATCAATGACGCGCAGGATCAACTGTATCAAATAGTCAATTTGGATGTGAACTCAGTAAACAGATCTGGAGTGAAGGGGATTAACACTAAAATAATCAAGGAAGTTGCTCTGCTTATGCATGACAATTAGCAGACAAGATTTGAGCCACAGAGAATCCAGAAGAATTGACTAAGGTCAAATCAGATGAAGCAAACCTGTCTATCCCCCTTAGTGTGATCAAGGAATCGTTTTATGACCTATTAGTGAAAATAATCACACCTTCAATTTGGATAATAATGCCGCTATAAACTCAGTAAATACTATTTTTTACAATATTCTGAGCATACATATATTGATATACTGGTTAATTGAGTATTAGTACAGGTGATAGTTGACAGTGGAGTGCCTATCAATATTTTCTCGACTAAGCTGGTGAAGAAGATAAGGATTTCGCCCAATTTAGAACACAAGAAATAATAAGGGACAGCAGGGCCAAATACAACCATTTTCTGTGGGGCGTATAGTGCTTTGCTATCCTGATTTGAATATTTAGTGGTATCCGCTCCAGCAATAGTTTTGGCCAACCAAAGCTACAATATTCTGATCAGGATAGAGTTTCTACATGAGTACAGAGTTAAATGTAACTTTGAAGATAATATATTGACCATAATGGGTCAGACGTTACCTATGTTTATCAGAAATATGGAAAAGTTCCACTGACCAGGAGGAATAATTTCATCAATTTGGTCTACAATGACAGCATTATCCGTATTGGTTACCAATTTGTTAGCTGAAAGTGATGAGAAATGCTCACGGAAATCCTGGAAAAATGGGGAATACCGTTGAGGATCAAGAGTTTGAGGACCATACCACTGGGATTAAAGAATATAGTCAACACATGTTTGAAGTTGGGGATAGCTGAGCTGCTGTATGGAGAAGTTGGAAGCCCTGGAAGAAGTCCAGAGTAGAACCTTGGTTGGCTTCTGGAATAATTATGCTGGGACATGGAGAAATTTAAACTCTCCTGGATAACTTGAGTAAAAAAACAATGAAGATTGAGAATAATCAGATCATCACATTTGTTCATCTACTACCAATGGCTGAATTGAGAGAATACCACTATTTTGGGAACCTCAATGAAATGGGATTACTGGCAGAGGTGACTGAATGCATCAATCTATTGGTCAATTAAGAGCAACTCGCTGATAAGACGGACAGACAGCAGGAGGAGGCGCTCAAATTATTTGACAAGTATTTGGAAGTATTAATCCAGGACGACCATGATTTGGGATGCGTGAGGAATGTAATCCATAAGGTAGATACTGGGGAAAAATTGCTAATAAGGATGAGACCGATTTGATGGTCAAAGGTGGCCAAAGCAGTAGTGGAAGAAGTAATCAGTAAACTAATGAAGCATGGGCTTCTAGTTCCATAATTGAGTCCCTGGGCGAGCCCTATCTTGATAGTGAAGAAGAAGGACAGCTTTAAATTGTGTGGTGATTGATTATAGGAAGCTAAATAAGGTAAAAAAGAAGGATTTTTATCCACTACCATAAATCAATGATGCATTAGATCAATTGGGAGAAGCAAAGTATTTTTTTGTAATGGATCTAATATTGGGAGATTAGCAAATCGATTTGACAACAGAAAACCAGGAGAAATGCGCAATCATCACTGCGCAGGGGCTGTATCAACTGACGAAGTTGCCCCAGGGTCTGTGTAATGCGCCTGCGACGTTCTAGAGGGCCATGGGCGCCATACTAAATTACTTGAAGTTGTCATGTGTCCTGGTATACTTGTACGATATAATTGTGTTCAGTAGGACATTTACTAAACATATAAACACTTGGAGGAAGTGTTTAAGAGACTATCAGCAGCTAACCTGAAGATCAAGCTGAGGAAGTGCCGCTTCTTCAGGAAAGAGCTGGAATATCTGGGATTCATTTTTAACTCTAATGGGCTGCAGCTGTAAGCCCAGAAAATTGAAGCCATAGAGCGAATGGCTATTTCTGAAAAGTGTCTGAGATATCCAAGTGTTCCTTGAAATGGTCACATACTATGAATATTCATATGAGATTTCATGAGAATTACCGAGCACCTCTTTCATTTGATAAAGGATCCAAAAGGATTCATTGTAATGAAGCGGCCCAAAGTTCTTTTGATGATTTACGCCAGTATTTGATGGATTCTCAAATCTTGAAATATCCAAATTTTGATCAAGAATTTATAATACAGACCAGTGCTTTGTTAACAGCGATTGGCACATCTTGAGATAAGTGGATGAACTCAGGGATGAACATCTGGTACCATATGTGAGCCAGACACTATCAGCAGCTGAGAGGAATTACACCGTGACTGAGTGTGAATGCCTTGCGGTAATATATGCATGTAAACAGTTTTGGGTATATATTCATGGAACGCACTTTAAGGTGGTGATGGACCACTCCTCTTTGTGTTGGTCGCATAATTTAAGAGAACTAAAAGTATGAATTGCTCAATGGGAATTGAAGCTTCAGGATTATGATTATGAGATAGTCCACTGAGCTGGAGCTTCTCATCAGAATGTGGATGGCTTATTGAGGTTACCAATGGACCAAGTGGTATACCAGCAATCAGATGAGCTATTCCAGAGAATGGTCAAAGGAGAAATTGGGAATGAGCCCTGAGAAATCCAAGGTGCACTTCAAAAAGTGATGGAAAACACCAAGACCATAAATAGACAAGTTTTCCAGATGATTGACGGAAAATGATTACTATTCCCAAAACTGTCAGAACAAGTGGCTATTGTTCAAGCTGCACATAAGGATGTTGGGTATGGAGGCCTGAAGAAGATGACCAATCACAAGTGCCAGTACTATTACTGGGAGTCCATCAACTATGATGTGGTGGATTATCTGGCTTGTTGTGTGGAGTGCCAGCTGCACAAGCCTCACAATACATGACTGGATATCGTCTGGTCTGTCCTGAATTTTCTTGGCATATAGTGTCCATTGATGTGATGGGACCATTAACCATGAGTACAGGGGGAGTCATATACATTATAGCTGCAATTGACCGTCTGATGAGATGGTTTGAGATGAAGGTCCTGGAAAAAGTGGATTCTACAAGCACTGTAAGGTTTATTATGGATCAAGTAGTATATCATCATGGATGCCCACAAGTCTTGTTGAGTGAAAATGGAACGAGTTTCACATCTCATGTGATTCTGGATTAATTGAGATAATGGGGATCTGAGAATTCATGTCAGTACCTTACCATCCAGAGACGGACGAAAATGTAGAATGGGTCAATGGAACGCTGGCCACAACACTGAGGAAGCTGATCACAGGGAGAACTTCCTCATGGAGAATGGACCTTGATTCAGAATGTTCACATAAAATATAAGTCATTATATGGTGATGGGGAAAACGTTATCTGAGTTACTATATGGAAGAGAGACCGCGTTACTGCCAATTTTATAATTGGTGTTTGAACCAACATTGAGGATGAGTGCCAATAAGTAACTGATCCAATTGTCAGATATCCTGATTGAGATGCAATTTCAAGCATTCAATAGACCTTGAAGAGAAGGATCAAGGCAAAAACAAAGGATGATAAGAACCAACTGGCCTGATCAGAATACCAAATAGGTGAAAAAGTTGCCTATTGCAATACACATGGTTTTGGGAGAATAAACAAGCTAGATGCATTGTGGTTATGTCTTTTTAAGGTTATCACCAAGAGGGCGATGAACGCCTATTCCATCAAGAACCTCTTGGATGGAAGGATTGTGAATTAAGTCCACGCTAAATATTTAAAGCAGTGTATCAAGGTAAAAAAAAGTGTGTTCTCAAAGGACTGCTGAACCATTAAGTTGGTTATGTCTTAATAGTTGGTTAAGTCTAAAAATAGGACCGCTGAACCAAAATAGATGGTTAATTCTTAAAAATTGAGACCTCTGAACCATAGAAAACTGGTAAGCCAAAGTATACCTTGGAACCAGTTTGGGGAATAAATAAAAGGGATGGACCGCTGAACTGAGTGAAGGTCATGTCCCATATAAAAAAGAAACAATAAAAGAATGATAAAAATATAGAGAATATATATATAAAACGCAAAAAAATACATTTTTATAAATTTTTATTGGTTGTCCTTGACTTGGGGATAATTCCACCAATGTTGCCTCTTGGGGGAAGGAGGATGTAACGCAGTAGGAGTGAACAATCAGTAAAAATCTATGTGAGATCAGACACAGCAAGGGCTAGTTCTACTCAAAGCCAAGTTCATTGAGTGAGGCTGATCCCTGTGAGAAAGCAACTAGGGGATGAGAGATAGAAATGTTGGAACATGCCAAACTTGATACCTCAGATTTATGAGGGAAGCAACAGAACAAGAAGAGGCAGTCAGCGAATAACCCAAAGTAATCCTGATATGGCACAGGAGATGAAAGATTGGTCTTGAGCATTTTCCAACAGGATTTGTCAATAAAATTAAACATATGAGCTGGCATCAAGCAAGGGATGCTAGGTGGGGGTTGCTGAATCATGCCTCAATCAAAGCCATCTTGGGAAAGTACCAATGTGATGTGACAGTAGTGAGATAGTCATGTAGGGAGCAGATGGCATCCTGCAGACAACGACTACAAGCTGTTTGGAATTAAAAACATAATGAGCGATGGAAGCTGGGAGAGGCTTGAAGCTTCATGGCCCAACTTCAAAGAACTTGGCTAGCAAAAATAAGGGCATAGGCTGCAATGTCTCAATCAAGGATGTTTTCGAGTTTGGAGGGTTCAATGCTATAGACAGAGTCTTGGTTACTCAGGTCCTCAGTTCTGTGTAGGGGAGTTCGAACTGTTTGCAGTTTCTAATAGCTAGTTCAATTGACAGAATAGCTGGTTTGTAAAACTGGCTGAGTTAGAAAAGGAACTCTGGATTATGTCTGATTTAATAAACAATTGATCAAGAGTGGAGGACATTACTTCAGGATGTTTGATAATGCTTTTAGGAGTATCTGCGAATGGAGCCAAATCCAGAGGAGTTTCAAAATCTAATTTTGGAATTAATGACATATGGAGAATTGGTTGCAAGTCATTTGAGAAGATTATAAATCTGGTTTTGTCAGGGTTAGATACCGTTTCTGGTAATTCCACAAAAGGATTAGCTATGGGTACTTGACTGGGAGTACGAGTCCTAGGGGGACCATAGAAGAGGTTTCATTGCGCAGATTGACTCATCAGTTGAAAGAGACAAACATCTTTATCAAACATGCTGCTGGCAGCTGTCGGTACCAAGACTCCAAATTTGACATATGAGCTGGACAAGAGGGGGATGTCAGATTTTTATACTAGTTGACATTCTGCACTTTGGAATCCATTAAGCTCTAATTTTGAAAAAACTAATCCCAAAGTTAATGAGATAAGCTATTCAGAGAAAAATCAAGAATGACATAAGCTAAGAAGTTATTAAGAGAAAATAATAAGAAATGATATATATACACATTCTTAATTGTGCCATAAAAGGATCATTGATGGCAATGACCTCCTATCAAGGACGAGGAGGAAGATCAGTAAATCAAGGACACTGGACCAAGAATCCTAAATATGACAGCGGGTCATATGCTCTGACAAGGGAAAACTTCAGATCCCAAATTAGTATTGTCATGAGTAGATCAATAAGCCTGGCATGGCAGAGGGTTGTGGATATGAACTCTGAGGAGGTAGTAGCAAGGAGGAAGAGGAAGAAAACCGCATGCCAAAGGTTGTCCTGAGCAGCGTAGAGTGCAGATCAACTTTGCTCAACTAAAACCCAAGAAATATTTGACCTGGTATCCGAGTCAATATTCTCCTGTCCTGATCCTGTTCACATTGGAAATCTAAAAATAAGAGGGGGATGTGTTGAGATCTTTCCCCACATTTCCAGCCGTCTTTATTACCATAGGCCACTAGGGGATAATTCTCTATGGCAAGTAAAAATGGATATTTAGTTGACCCCAATTTTGAGTTAATGATGTTTGGGGAATGTTAGGTAATTCTACAGGATTGGATCCATCAAGGATTAATCCAAATGAATGCTTAAGGCTATTGGGCAGAGTTGCCAGTGAAACAGGGGCATCTGATAGTTGATTGATGATTAACTATCAGGTGTAACAATTGGGATTGGTCAGGTTTCTACATCGAATGAATGGGAATTTAAGAAGCAAGTTGTGAGGTGAGTGATGCCACCTGCAACTAGTGAATCAATCAGTAGGTTCACGAACTGCCATAATGAGTAACAAGTCCCATTACCTAACCAGGTCAATTTTAAAATATGGTTAATTTGTTGGAATTGAGAGGAAAACGTTAAGTCACATTTTCTGACTCTTTCCATTTTAGGTCTTGAGGATGTCCAACGAAGTAATCCTAACCAGGATGGGGAAGACCATTACTGGTGAGACAACAAAGGAAATTTAATGGCAACGGCTGCCATTTTATGGCTGAGGTGCCAACTGAGGGTTGGGTGCGAAATTCCCTATATAAATTTCCCTGATAATTCGCTTTGAAAAAAAGACTGAAAAGGAGTCTATTTAGCAGAATTGATTAATGATTTTAGTTCAATTCATTATCAGGAAATCATTGATGTGTGCTTTAATTGGGGACTCTTTAGAAGAATAAAGAGTAAGGTTCATAGATCCATAGAATAGAAGCTGAGCTGAGATGGGAATTGCTGCTAAATTTGTGTCACCAGAGGAAAGGCTGGAAATTAGGGACCTGAGCGTGGATCAAAATTAGGCAATAAGGATATAAATCCCTACTGAAGACATCAGGAGTAATTTGAGGAGAAATAAAGGTCAAGCATTGGACCAGAGCTGGTTATCTATTTAACTATGGATAAAAGCAATCATACTATTATCAAAAGAAATATCATATGTTATCAAACAACGCAAAGTGTACACAATCCGAACATATTCAGTTATCAATTAGGGGTTATCATTTGTGAACAAGCAGAGAAGCCCCTAAATTTTAACATATGGTCTCATTGAACTGTTGACACAGGATGGAATAACCCTCAGGGACAATAAATAGTAGCCTCCTTCACGTATATATTATATTAAGATATACAAAGTGAATCCTAAGGAAGAAGTAGCAAAAGTTATAATGGTAACGAATTCCAGACTTTGAAATTGCTTAAAAACCTTATTGCCTTATAAAATAAAATCATAACTTTTTTTTGCTTGGAGTCACTTTCAAGCGATTTTATTTAAAAAAGTAGGTAAATAATTATTGATCAGACGCCAGCCACTCCCATTCAATCCCCTGATGATGTTGGATTCACCAACAGCTGCTCCAGTATGGGGCAGCAGCGAAACCCCACCCAGCATTTTCTGTCCAGTGGGAAAACGTACTTGACCTGTTTCATCCAGTCCCACTAAGTCCTTGGGTCGGTTTAATCCGTCCAAGAATCTCACCATCCACCTGGCATGTACCCAGGCTGTGCCTTGCAGCCCACTTATTGTCCCCCGCTCCCAGCTCCATTTTGGCCTTTGGGTCAAATATGGGAGATTGTTCCCATATGAGGAACAAGCAATTATTACTTGGCCCAGGCAGTGATGCTGCTGGTCAGATTTATAGACTTCCACCCATTTAAGGGGTGTTTTGACCCTGGCTTCACCTGTGAAGCCAATGCCGCCACTGCGGCTACAATGCCCCTGGTCTTCAAGGGCACCCCTATCCCAACAACACGCACCCAGCTCCCCACTGACACACCATGGTAGTCCGGTTTGTGGGGTTGCCAGCCCATCTCCCCCCACAGTACTCCATCAGGAGCTGATGGAAGGTGTGGCCGCGTATGGTTCCAACCCCATCCTTCAGTTTGTTGTCCCCAATGGGGATGCTCACCTAGCTGGGCCTTGGGCATTTGCCACAATCAGCTCAAAGTTTTTAAAAATTGCGTTGTCACTTACCCCCCACACCATCATTCCCTCTGCCCCTGACCGCCCATTCTGGGCCCATGTCAAGGGTGGGAGGACAATCTGTCAATCCTACTTCAAGTTAGATCACTTGAGCATAAAAAAGCCCTCCCTTGCGGCTTCCTCAGACCCAGCACTGTCATCATCTGACCCCCATTTAGACCTGCAACCCACTGCCTTTCTGGAACGGGATACAATCCTAACCCCTCCCCCAAAGCCTGCTACCACTTTGGTTCCCGCTGCAGCCAACCAGCCCCTTCCTCAGGCCAGTGCCACTTGCGCCTCGCCCAGTGCCACTTGCACCTCATCCAATCAGGAAATGGCTTGCATTATTGTGGGTTCCCACATTATTCTAAAATTGCCAGCTGCACCACTTCAATTCGCTGACCCCAATTTTGAGTTTAACATGAACTCATGGTCCTCATTGGCTGAAACCGATGAGATGGGAAAGATAATTGAAGCCTTGAAGCCCACATATGACAAATTTATCCAGGTATGGAAACCCAAACTAGTCGCTCAACAGTTTTACACCCCCCAACTGGACGCCTTGGAGCTCCACTCGAACCACCAGCTTGCTGTCATGGCAGCTGCTTACCCTGATATAGACACCAATGAGATGGCTGAGTCATCAGTAGCAGCGCTAGCCATGGAACTCCCTCTTCCCATCATCAAGCCGTCCACATCCCCACCTAACAAACAGACCATTCAGTTTTCCCACAGGCGCGCTAATGACTCCATCCAGAAAGTGGTTTCTGCCTCGCAGGCCAACCCCAGAGTCACCTGCACCTCCATGGATTTACTGTCCCAGCTTCCTTCCCTGCGCATTAAGGCGAAGGCCACCATTTCCAGATACATTGGCGACTTACTGTCCTCCAGTGATTTCCTCAACCAGCTGATCATTAGCATCCTTACTCCTCATTTTGCTGATCTACTACCCCTTTGCTATCCTCCTTGTCCTGCACTCTTGCCAAAGAGAAGCATGGAGCTGAGGATGAGCCCCCTGGACTCCTCACCTTCTGCCATGGTAGGTTGAGCGCCTCAGTGCTGTCCCATCTGGTAGGTTGTTGTCTCAATCATTATGTTTCGCCCATTCATTTTGAGCAGTTGTTTTCATTCAGTTTAAGTGGTAAGTTTGTTTGGTTTTTTGCTCTTTGAGCTTCGGTAATGTCCATCCCCAGGTCAGCGTGCCTCATAATAGATTTAAATTTTAAATTTAAAATTATAAAAAAAGATCATATCTCCTACTTTTGAATAACCTTTTTACCAATAAGTTCCTTAGGACTTGAAAGCATCCCCTACAATATATACAAAAGCAAACTTTGAAGCAACAAAGAAGCATATGATTATCCTTCTTAAACACTAGCTTAATTGGGGACATATTAGTACTGTCATAGATCTTGCTGATATAATTAAGACTGTGCTTACACTCAGGATGAGTTACCACCCAGAGCAACAGCCAGAGTACTGCCAGTTTAGCTATCCACAATGTTTGATGTTCTTGAGTAGGGAGAGCGCTAACATTGCCAATTTAGCCCAAAATTGTACCACATAACTGGAAAATATTTTAGTGATTTTTTAATTTAAGTGGAATAGGGAGATTCAGAGGAGTTATTTTAATAAAAATAGAGGATAGGAATATAAAAAATGGAGCAACAGCAGTACCTGTTGGGGACTTCTGCCTTATAAGCATACTATTTGGGGAATAAGGAAAAGCACTAATTACTGGGGATTATCTATAAAAATAACAACGACTGATTAACACACTACTTGGCTACTAATGTTAATTTGATCCAACCTAACCAGCCAGATCGGAACCAAATTAATATAAAGACTTTTTTTGGCTTAACCTCACCTCATGAACTAGCAAAAATATGTGCAATGGATGACAGGGCGTTCCCAAGGCCAGGGAAGTTAAGGAAGGTCCCGTTTTATTTTTGGATGGATTCAGCTTTCCTGAAATTGATGGGGGTAGAATACCACAATTGGAGGTAGGGGGAAATTCTGAGGGGCAATTTCAGATCCAAGGTTGATTTAAAAAATTTCAATATCATTTATTTCTGCCTTAATAATAGAAACTTGACTTATAATATAAGGGATACAACTTCTGGCAAGGTGTGGAGCTGCGCTTGACCTGTTACGATGGTTTCTAGCTACCATCACCTCCTGAAGCACCCCTTGATTTTCTCCACAAACTCCTTGGTGTTGATAAGAGGGGGTACATAGACAGCCTTCAGGGGTAGAATATCATCCACCTTTGCATCAACAACATGGGATAGTTCGCATTATCTGGTGAGGGGGTGATCAGCATTATTGGTCCCCTTCTTGGTTCTTAAAGGATAATTATTCCTATTGAGACATGGGGGGTGCTCCTCAGGACTTACATCCATCATTTTTTGAACAGGGGGAGCACCACACCAAGAACTTGGGCAAGCGCGAAGTTTTTGTGCGCACTGATAAATTTGATACCCAGAAGGGAGGCAAAATTCTGGGGAGGACGAGGAGCTTCAAGGTGTGATACGTGGAAGTCATCCACCAAATCATTGCAATGGACACAAACTCTGAAACTTTACCAGATGTTCTTATAGGAAAAGAATCTCTTCCAGGCCACCAAGTCTACACCAAATGGCGCAATTTACATGAATCATGAAAATTCATAAATATCAGATTCTTCATAGTTCTCTATCACAACCAGTTCAGGAATTGTAGGTTTCTTCTGGTTGAAAGGGAACAACTGATAGGCTTGGAAGACGGGATGCTGCTTCCAATGGGCAAGGGTGGTCAATTGGAAACCTCCATTTCCCAATTTTCCTTTACTACATGGGGTCCATAGCGTTTTCTAGCAAACTTCTGGGAGGGCACTTTATATGCAGGTGATGCATATCAATCATCACTAAGGAACCCACCATAATCTTGTGGGCATGG
Source organism: Massospora cicadina (assembly GCA_022478985.1). NCBI lineage: Eukaryota > Fungi > Entomophthoromycota > Entomophthoromycetes > Entomophthorales > Entomophthoraceae > Massospora > Massospora cicadina. The sequence continues at coordinate 138,101 of JAKSZP010004103.1, forward strand.
AGGAGCTTGCATTCAGAAAACCACTTGTAAATTCTACTAGCCTTGTTCAGGTGCTCCCAAACCAGATATTGTATACTTTTATCTGCTGCAGCTGCTCTGAGGCAGCAGATACTTCTGAACGTAGACAGGGCCAATGAGAAACGATGGGTATAATACAGTCTAGCTTCAAAGGGGAAATTTCAATTGATAAGTTGGTGGCACTATTGTACATGAACTGCGTCAGTGAAAGGTCAGCGACTCAGGTATCCTGAGAAGAAGAGGAATATTAGCAAAGATATTGCTCAAGGATCTGGTTGATCCTCTCCATTTGATCCTCATACTGTGTCTGGTACATGATGGAGCAGCTCGGCTTGATCTTCAAGGTTGCTAACAGCGCGGTCCAAAAAATGAGAGGCAAACTGAGGCCCCGGTCACTTACCACCTCCTGAGGAAGGCCAAACATGGTAAAGGCATGTTTAACGAATTGTATAGTAATTCTAAGAGGTGATATATGATAGATAGGGGATAAGAAGGAGAATTTAGTGAAGCAGTTAATGAACATCTTAATTTTTGGTAAGCCCATTATAGCTGGGAAAGCTCAACAGTAAATTCTACTGACAGTGAGGTCTATAGGCCCTCTGCTTGCTGCAGAAAATGGAGAAGACCATTCCTACCTGATCTATTAGACTATGCCTGCGCGCACATCACACAAATTATGATTTAATATCGGAAATTCTTGGTGATACCTTGTCAGTTGGATGTTTATTTTACTAAATCCAGGCACTTCTTATTCACTGGGAGGACCAACTCTGGGGATCGTGATGAACAGAGATTACTTCATCACGAAGTTGGGGAGGCACCTAAACCTTAATTCTGAACAAGAGCTTCCCCTCCTGCAGCAAATAATGAGCTTGCTTGTGGGCCAGCAGTACCAGATGGTCAAACAGCTACAGACTCTCCAAGAAGGATGTATGACCAGCAGTACCCAAGAAGCAAAAGGCACATACTGAGCCCAGTCAGTCCCAAAAAAGCGGGAGAAGCAATGGCTATAATCTGGGCAGACGGGATTACCGTGGTAAACTCCTGTACATCTTCCTCCGTTGGACTCAATGAGGGGTTGAAACTTACCAGGTCAGGGTGAATGTTCAGGGCCTCCTTCACAAACTTGTACTTGAAATTGAAGCTACAAAGGTCGCAAAACATTCAGGCATGACAATGCGCCAACTTCTGTGGCTTCTTGAAGTACATGAGGGCCTGGTGGTCCTTCCTGATAACCACTTCATGCCGCGCTTTTTGGAGAAGATACCTTCAGTGTGTGAGTGACTACAACACTGCAGCAAGCTTCTTGTAATATATGGGCCAGGATTGCCCCAAAGAGGAGAACTTGCGTGAGAAGTTTTTGATAGGATGCTCCTTTCCATCATGATTCTGAATCATGACTGCCCACATCACGGCAGCAGAGGCATCACATGCCACTATAAGAGGCCAGGATGGACAATCATGCTTGAGAATTAAAGGAGCCACAAAACCTTTCTTTTTCCTTATATGCGTGTTGGAAAGCCTCTGTCCAATTGAAGGAGATTTTATTTGTCAGGGGATGAAGAGGCGCTAAAAATTGATAGAGCATGAGCAAGAATTTCTTTAAGAAAAAAATGGTTTCCAGAAAACACCGCGTCTGTTTCTGGGTGGTGGGCTAGACCATTAAAAGTTGACTTTAAACTTATTAGGAGGAATTGCGTACTCACCCCTTCAGAACCAGGAAATCTGAAAGCTGAACCTATCCCTGTAAAACTCACACTTTGAAGGCTCTACATAAAAGTATTTCTTCTGCAGCACAGGCAGCACCACCTCAAGGTCTTTTTCAAGCTGTTTAGGGGCAGGGTATTGCATCAGGTTATCATCAATGTATGCCACTGCGCAGGTGAATAGAAAGTTGAATAGTACATCATCAATAATATTCTGGAAGGTGGTGAGTGCGTTCTTGAGACTGAAAATTAATATACAGAACTAGAAAATGCCTCTTATAGTACAAAATGACATAAGCCACACTTAGCCTTCTACTACCCAGAAATGATTTTAAAAGTTCACAAGTCAATCTTAAAAACACCCAGAATTGACAATCGCCTGGCCGATAGTTTGATCAAGGGGAAGAAGGTAGGGACTATGCACTGTGATATTATTCAGATGGCTGTAGTCCACGCAAGGGCGCAAAGTACCATCTGTTTTTTAACAAGAATATAGGAAGGCAACAGGAGAGGATTTCCAAAATACCCTCCCCTTCTGGAGAATGTTTTTAACTATACCTCCAGACCTTATCTTCTTGCTCTGTAAAAGGGGTACAGAGGGCAATTGATGTTGTCTAAATTTACTATTAAATGTAAGAACAGATTAAACTCAAAGTGAGGAAGGAGGCGAGTGGCTTGTTACAGTCGAAAATGTCTTTATACTGTATCAACTGAATATTTGGGTGGGAGATAAGTAGGAGAGGAAATTGTATAGATAAAAACCACTGCTCAGGTAAAAGAGATTTAATCAATGTGTGGGAACTCGCCGCATATATGGGAAATTATCAAAAGGCTAAAGGTTAAACTCCAGGATACTACTTGCCTGTTGACGTCAACACCAAACAACGCAAAGATAACGGGAAACAACAAATTATACTTTGGTATTTTTGGTCATGAAAGCCAAACTAAAACACAGAGAATGGGAAAGGACGTCTCATCACATAACAAGTAATAGGGCCTGAAGAAATGCCTAATACTGTAGATCCCACTCAATATCTAAATCTAGATCTCAAGCCACTTTCAATCTCAAAAATTCCCAGCTGCTCATGTATCCAAGGAAGAATGGACAGATACCATATAAGATCCTAGCTGAATCTTAATAAGAAACAAAAAATAAGCAAGATATTGTTTATTTTCAACTTTATGGGACATAATTTTGTAGGAAGGGGAGAACCACAGAAATGTCCACTGATTAGCTTAAAGGAAAGAAACTTTTGATACACTTATATGGATTTCCCCAACCTCTTACTTGTGTGTGGCAAAAAAGCACAGGAACCAACGAATTTCAGAGCATTTGGTCCACAGAGGCGTCAAATTCAACAAAAGGGGTAAAGCTCAGAACACATTACAGAGACCCCAGGGGATAGTGGAACAGGAGCTGAAACAGATAACACAACCATGCCTGTGACCCTTCCAAGAAGGACATGATGTGGGGAGACCAATGAGCTGAACACTTTTATGCTAAAAAAGGGGTAAAAGACGTTAATGATCTGGGTCAGAAGGTAAACTGTAACTGTGGCACAGAATCTTGATTTAAGGAAAAAAGTGCCCTTTCATGATCAAAATACTACCAAGGGCTATACTTTCTGCATATATAATAGAACCAACGCATCACCCCACTTACAAATGAGAGTGAGGAAGCATAAAAATTAGGGGTCGCTCCATTATGTCATGGTGCTTCTTGATATAATTAAGACTTTACTGACACTCAGGATGAGTTACTGCCCAGAGAAATAGCCAGAAACCTCTGGCACAGACATCCACAAAGTAAAAACTTGAGTAGGGAGAGCACTAACAGCTGTCAGGTAATCCAAAAAAGGACCACATAATTGAAAATTAGTATGGTTTTTTCCTTAACCTAATTATAAATTGAGAGATTAAGAGGATTTTAATTCAATACAAATAAAGGAAGGAAATATAGATAATGGTGCAACAAATGTACTTTTTGAGAATTCTGACTTATAAGCTCACTATGCGGGGAATATGGAAAGGCATTAACGCTTGGAGAATATCTTCACATTTAACAACTGTGGATTAAAATACTACTTGGCTACCAATGTTGATATAGATCCAACCTGAATGAGGTGGGTCACTATCAAATATTTTTTAAGATCTTTGAGGCGCAATTCCGCCTCACAAGCCAAAGATGATTTACTTGATGGCTGACAGTGTCAGGACGTGGGGGATACAATCTTACCCAGCCCTATGTTAATTCAGGGCCCCAAAGCGCTCAGTGGGATAGTAGGCCTTAAAGATCAATAAAACCTACAATATGTCTAGATTTATATGAGGAACAATAATATATAAGTAATTCCTTAAAGTATATATAGTACTTTCAAGGCTAAAAGTGAGTTATGATAAAGGTTCAGGATAAGCTTAAAAGTAGTAGAAGGTAGAAAGTAGAAGAGAGATAAGAAAATTACTAAGCAAAAGGGTGTATAATTTTGGAATTATAGTTGAGATACATCGAGGGGGTTTTAAACAGGGTTAATCCCACTGATCAATAGGACCAATGATATGAAGATTATCATCCTTAAGATAACATCATAAACATAATAATTTATGGAGAAATTGCCACAACGACACTATTTTATTTATTATAATATTTTCAGTGGATACTCCCTGTTCTACTCGCTCTCTTCTACCAACAATCCTTCCCTCTCATTCTTCTCATGTTGATTATATATCAGTGACTTCAGTTGATACTAACCCTTTTTCTTAGACTAAATATCTCTGTTATGTTCTTATTGGTTCCAACAGAGTTTACTATTTATTAGATTCACTATTGCCTTAGTTTGAGGAAATCCACTCATTATTTGTTGTGCATTGACATCACTTTATCAACTGATTTGGAGATAATCCATTAAATACTTGTCTGAAGCTCAGTATCGCCCTATCACCTTATATCAAGGCGATCTCATCAATAATTGATACTACCATAATGGCCAATATCACCCATTCTGTCATAACTACTTAGAGTTTATTGTCCATCATAACAGAATCTAGACAAATGGCCTAACTTAGAGAACTGTCAGCTTAGGTTGCTGATACAATAAAAATAAGAATTTCATAGATAATAATAAATAAAAGTTTGATTATCCTTAGCATATGTTGCCAGTAATCATAAAACTTGAAAACGCTAGTGGGATCAATCCCCAAAAATCATAGAACAAAAAAACGTTCAAACAACTATTAATTATTAATAAAAATGATTGCTTACATTTTTAGATAGCTTAGATATAAGTTAATAGGAGCTTAATTCGGCATTCCTATAAATTAAATATTAATGAGTAGAGCTCCTAGTAAGAGGCTTCACCCATAAGTGGGAAAATCCTGACAGAAACCTTTCAAGAGTCAGCTAGATGTCAAAAGCCAAGAGTGGGTCATCAGATCCTCCAGGCGTAGTTTGGTATGGAAACCAAAAGCAACTAAGGTTTGGGTGCCCATAATTTTAATAAAACAAAGAGAGAGATCCAAACTAGTGGGGGTGTATAAGCCAAAGGTGATTAGCGCATATACAACGGAGAGATCTGGTAAGAGACATCAGCAGATGTGCCAGCATCGGGGATTAGCCCTAGAATGATCATTAGCAGTGTAGCCAACATCAGGGAAAGACCCTAGAATTGAGGATTGGCCTCAGAAAGGCCATTGGAAGTGCAGCTGGCATCAGGGAGTTGCCCTGAAAAAAGGTCATTATTATAGCAGCATCAGATATTGATCCTTCATTGGGGTGAGCCCCAGAAAGATCAGATCAGATTTTGTCACTCCATCTGATCCTACGTTGAGAGTTCATTATCCTTGGTATTGAGTCACCAGTAGCCCTTGAATTAGCCCATTCCAAATGAATGGGGAACTCAATTTGGAAATTTTAAAAGTCTTTTGGTCTATCCTAGGCACTAGTTGACATGTCAAGAAATTAAAACGACTGAATGATAAGCTATAGATCCAGAGGATTGTAACTTAGAGTCAAGGTGAGCCTCAAGATTGAGCGGATAATCATCTCAACATGAAGAAAATCAATCAAAGTATTTATAGTTTAGCAAATTAAGGTAAGTCCGTCACGGATGCAGCTAAGTAGAACTAGACTGGGCTCCCAGTCAGGGTGCGTGAGCACCCAGTGGAGACCCCAGAATGCCAGAGGCATAGCGATCTGGGTGACTAATATAAGTGGAGACCTATGGGACACATGAGGGAAGCAAACGTTCAGTAACATACCAAAGGCACACAAGGCAAACCAGATGGTTGCGTTGGGGGCAACTGAAAGTCTTACTGGGGCAACCCCAAGGGTGGGAGAGATAGGGAGGATGATGACTCCTCCAGGGTTTGCAGTTGCTGGCCTTCAAAATTTAAAAGAAAGGCTTGTGCACCAGCGGGAGGCGGCACAGAGACTGCCACGTTGTTGAGAATATGGGAAGAAGTGTGGGAAACCCCATGAGAGGGTCTGGGACTGAGTTCCCCCTGAAGGGGAAACTCTAGGTCCCGCTGGTGAGCTGGACCCACAGTGGCAGGAACAGCTATGGGAGTCAAACCCATGTGCGGTGGGCCAGGGACGCCTTGAGACTGCTCCAACTGGGGAGCAGACTCAGCAGACTTGACATCTGAAGGAACAAAAGGAACTCCATTTAATGGACACAAGGAAATGAACGGAACAGTGGGATAGCCTTTGAGGGTGGGCTAGATTATTGCGTCAGCAATCTGCTGCTGCATGGTGGTATCAATCAACCGGATAATCCAGTCAGCAAACATTGGGAAAAGGATCTGGGCGAGAGTGCACTTCATTGGAGCGATTGATTGAATCATGTTTAAAAGTTGTGTTAATCAATTTATTCGAGGTACGCCGACCAGGGGACGGACAGTACCAAATCACAACACTCAAAATGACAAAACAAAACTACTAATCAGGTGGGAAGCAGAAACCGCTAACCCACCATGGCAGAGGGTGAGGAGGGGTCGGGGGGTTGGTTTTCAGAAAGACTCACCTTGATCAAGGGATGTTGGTTACAGTACCAGATCAGAGCTGAGAGCCAGGGCGTTGGGGCATCCGCATAGTGGGGGTGGAGGTCAGCGTAGTAGGAGTTTTCCACTTCCTCATCAAGATAATGACGGGAAAGTGTTTCAACAAAAGCTGCGAGACGAATTTCAGCTTCTTTGCGGGCTTCAGGAAGTTGGGTGAAAAGGGAGATACTGTGGCAGGTGATTTTGGCTGAGGGGTTGAATGAATCAAGCGTTGCAACATTCATAACAGCAACTTCAGCATCATCAAATAGTTTTTAGATGTCACTGCAGGGAGATTCAGGGAAGTCGGAGGGGAAGAAGAGGGTGGGCAGGCCATGCTGGAGCTGAGCCACTGACTGGGCCACCGCGGTGCATAGTTTTGGGCACTGAGGAGAGGCCACCGCAGCTAAGGCGAGCTGGTGGTCACTTTGGAAGGGGGCTGTATTGGGCAGAGGAGCAAAATGGCGAGGGGTAGGGGTTTCATTGAAGTAGGGAAGGAAAAATTCTTCCCAACCATAATCGCCTTGGCAGGGAGGCCGACCTGTATGCTTATAATGAGGACATTACCTGATTCGTCAGTCTCAGCCAATAGATCCCATGGATTTTGGTTCACTGGAATAGTGGCGTTCAAATTCGGGTGGGTGGGATTGGGCGAATGGGCGGCTGCTTGAGTGACAATGGTGGTCCAAGCATTGCTCTGATTGGCTGGGGTAGATTTAGGTGGGAGAGTGAGGCTGGAGGTTTTGGGGGGCTGATTTTCCATGTGGGCCCACTGAACGAGATTGGAGGGTGGGAGGGGGCAGCAAAGCGCCCCATACTGAACCTCCAGAGGGGGGCTCAGAAGCCGCAGCAGCGGACTTGGACTGAGGGCACACTTTTTTTGCATGGTCGAGGCCAAAGCAGAGGGAACAAATCTGCCTACCATTATTGAGCCGAGCCCAAAAGAAATGATCAGGCGCTGCAGCCACACTGGCGCGGGTTGGGATTTGCTGGGCTATGGTAGAGTGGTGTGGTATAATGGTGGCTGTTGCACGAGGAGCAGCAAGGCGCTCTGCACCAGATGGAATGTCAAAGATGAGGTTGGGCTGAGTGCCATAAGCCATGAGCCCCGCGACCAACTGGTCATACAAAACCTGGGGTGGAAGGTGGGATGGGAGATTTGCAAAGGATACCACCAGCATGGTGTCTAGGGGAGGCGAGTACGGGTTGTGGGAATGTGTTTTTTTATAAATTAGAGGATTTTGTGCTGCCGCTTCAGCATCCTCCTCAGATTATAACCCAAAACAAAGTAGCCCTTAAAAAGGCGGAAGTCTATAAAGCCAGCTGGCGCAAAGGCCGCAGTGGCTAGGTCAATAATTGCCTTATTGGCATATGGGAACAAACGCCCATAGTCTACTATGAGGCAATAGCAAATGGCAGAGCGAGGGAGGGCGAGAGGATGGGGGCGAGAAGGGTTGACGCGCGCCAGATGGAGCGCTAAGTCCCGTGGGAGGACAAAACGGTTGGAAGCAGTGGGCGGGCTGTTTGAGCCCATCTGAACGCGCTTGCTCACAAGGAAGAAAACGCTAGGTGGGGGTGCACTGCTGCGCCACACTGGGGTGGCAGGCGGCGGAGCCAAGGACATCAAAGAATAGGTTTGGGCAGACGGCTGTGGATAGATAAAAAAGTAAATTTAAAATCGCTCAAAAGTGACTTTGAGCGGTAAAAGATAAGTTGTGTTAATCAGGCAGAGTCTGTGGTAAAATAGGCGGATTATCAGATTTTATTTTGACAAAGGCAAAAAGAATGAACTGACAACTGCCCTCAGTGAGGCCAGTTGCTTTTTAAATGGTGCAATAGGCATGGGGAAGTATTGGAAGATTGATTAATTGGGGAATGGGGATGGGATTCAGTTGGCTAACTCAGAGGGGGTGTGTGAAAAGCGGCTCCCAATTCAGCAAAAGCTTAAAAACTTTAGCAAATATTCCTAACTTCTTGCAACCAAGCCAAATCGTTGCTGCCAATATGGGTCCTGATGACTTGAATTGGCCTATTCACATGGCTGGGATGCTCCAGATTCATCTTGGAAGGCAGGGGTCCATGGATCAGGTTTGTAGCAATTTGGGATGATCCCACAATTGGGCGGCTCATACAATCTGAACTCCCTGGATCTGCCTCAGAACAACGGACCTGATGATCTGAGCCATTCAGAACCAGGTTTTCAATCCAAGCTATGTTTTGATATGGCTTCTGAAGCTGGCCAGCCCAGACCAGCTCCCCCAGTCTGGAAATTACTGGCCGGGATCTGACACTGGGAACTGCACTTTCCCCAATTTTGGCCATGGCTTGCCTGGGGAGTGGGTGGCCTCAGGACCCTCTCCAAGGCCCCTGATGTGAGCCATCTCCCTGCAGGCCCCTTCTATTAATCCTAACAGGCTTGAAGAGGGGGAGGGGTGGGGTGGGAGTGAGATGGCTTTGTAGAGGAAAGTCATCAATGAGCGCTCATCTATCACATGGGAGAGGTCACCCAGCTGTGACAGAGGGTCTACGGGAGCCTTGGGGCCCCTCTTCGTCCAGAAAGGGTGCTGAACCCTATCCAGCTTCAAGAGCTGGTCCCCAAGACTTACAAAATCCACTGAAACTTAAATGATAGAATAAAATACCTAAAACTCATAGAAAATAGGTAATTACTAAGCAGGAGAGTCAAGTCTGATTAAGAATACCAAGGATTAAGAGTTAAACGTGAGAATGAGAAAAGTTGTCCTTTGGAATAATAAGAGTGTAGAGAAGGATAAACAGAAGTTTCCGTTAAGATTAATATTAAATATAGTGGTATCATTGGGGCAATAGCTCCTTATTAAAGTCTTTTAACATTTTCAACAAGGGCCAGCAATCATTATATTGCTTATCTATTGCTCAGTGGGGTCTAACCTGCGCTTCCAGTTCAGCGTAATTAACCAGGACAGCCAAAAGTTAACATTGATGCTCACTACACATGGCCCATTGATCAAAAATTAATAAACTTTTACTTTTGCCAAACAATGGCGCAACTTTTTCCCATTGATGGGGCACAATCACAGTTTGTTGAGTTGTCCCAATACTCTGAACTGAAACTAGCCTGAATATCCTATTCCAGGCTTAAAAAATGCTTTTCCATGAGAATAAGGGTATAATGGATCAGCCTTAAAAGGAATTTCACCTACTACACCTGGTGGGTTGCCAAGCCAGCCAACTTTCTGACCAATTGGATGAAACAACAGAGCGGCTATACTGCACTGAGCGTAGATGGATTAGTAGAGGTGTAGAGGGAGGGTTTTCATTGACAAGCTGCCCTTATTTAATGGTGACAAAACATACTCAAATTCTTCAAGCGGTCTGAATTTGTGGTAGAAGGGGCTTCCAATCAGCGAAAACTAAACTGTTGTTATATGTCTTGGATGTCAAAAGCGGCAACTAGGTCACCTGTTACCTTAAGAGTAGTAATGTAACGTATCAGGAGGTGAAGGAGAAAGTGATCTTCTTGTTTGGGAATGTGGCAAAAATGGCGCGGCGCAAGGCAGAGTTCTTAACAATAGATTTTAAAAAATGAGTCCTTGTTGGAGTTTGCGGAGAAGTTCATGGCGTAGGATCATGTGTTGATGGGAGCAAATATCCTATTAAACAAGGAAGTGAGCATAGCTATGACAGCGGCTGTCAAGCCATATTGAGAACTGTATAATGCTATGAACCACATTCTTCAAGATGACGCAGAGATATAAAAATTGTCAATTGTTTACATCGTTTATCTATAAACTTTAATGTCCCCAATGTGGAATGGAAGGACCCTGCAAATGCTACTGAATCCTCGTTGGAAAAAGGATACCAACGACTTGGGTGCAATGCTTTGGTTGATACTCATCCAATTAATGCTCTGGTAGGTCCTTTCCATTCCTGTTATGCTCAACCAGCTCATTGTCAGCCAAATTAAAATCCATCCTTCGATTTCCTAACCTGGCCCTGTGGGAAAGATCCCAAGATGAGTGCCATTTACTTAAGCTTTTTTCTCATGTGGCCAAAATGGCCCTTATGCGGCTGGCTGTCTGGCCAAACTGAATGTACATGAAGTATCAGCTCCATAAACAAACAGGGAAAAGATTGAGTAGAGTAGAGATGGGACACTCTGCTTCTGTTAATCCCAACATAATTGTCCCTGATTATTCTCACAAATCACTTTGTGTAAGTCCTGGTACCCACCCTGACGATTTATTATATCAACAACTCCCCTATGAGATCTTGGCCTCCAACTGAGGGAGATTCCAATAACATAAACTCAGAATTCCACAAAGATGTGCAAAAACCATACGCTTAGAAAAATTCTTGAGCGGAATGGTACCATAGACGTCAGACCCTCAACCATTGCTTCAGCCCTAGAGTAAGTGAGCGTGGCCATTCCAGTAGAGACAATTGCTCAGGTGTATTCTCATGTTGGAGCTGGTAATATCACTTTTCTGGAGAACCAAAATCCCTTGGATGTTCATGTAATAAACATCAGTGGCTTATCTTATTTGGAGTGTAAATACAGTGATATTTTTTTGTTCAGAACTCAAAAATCCAAGTGATTATAGACACTGGCGTTCCGGTCAATACTATATTACCAAGCTTGTGGCGAAGCTTCAACTGAAGCCTGATGTGGAACACTGAGTAGTGTATGGGACTGCGGGGCACAGAGCACTTTGTCAGAGGGTGTTTACAGCGTGTTGCCTCTGAGGTTTGGATTAGACATGGCATCTGCTCTGGCATTGGTTCTGCCCAATAATCACTACAACATGTTGATTGGGGCCGCATTTACGCAGTGATTTGGGACAGTGATTGACATGGTGGAGGAAACATTTAATATTCTGGGACAACGGATCCCCATCTATTTTACCTCCGCTGGAGTCCCGGAAGACCCAATCCACTCCAGCCATATTAATATCACATATAGTGATAAAGTAATTCCAGTTCAATATTGGCAGATGAAGTGGAGGACCAGAGCCCTTCCTAACCAGATTTATGAGTATGATGGCATTTTGTTATGGGCTGTGAGTGCTTTAAGTATCCCTTCTGGGCATTAGGTTAAAATCGGAATGGAGCTTGAAAATATCCCTGAAGACTCTATGGAAAAGTTATAAGGCCCTACCGTACATAATGGATAGAACCCCATGTGGCTCTGTGGCTCCTATTACCAGGGTAGGGGAAAGTGTAGGTGTTGATAACGAACCTGCATAAGGATCCTCTATAAAGGTTAAAGTCACCAAGTGTTGGCTTATCTGAATCTGGTCCCTATCAGTAAGGTCCACCATATACATGATATTGGTTCTTGAGAAGACCTTGGGCTACCTTTAAAAACTTCTCCCAGCGTGCTGACTGTAGTTCCTCATTAAGTATCTAACTGGTCTGTTAGAAGATCAGAAGAACAGGGTGATGGATCTGTTTGAGAAAAACCAAAGCATTTTTGCATCCAATGACCACAATTTGGGATGTGCAAGTGGGATTGTGCATTGGTTGGACATGGGAGATCACCCTCCTATCTGGTCACAAACTATCCATCACTCAAAGGTGGTGGAAGAAATTGTATTCGAGGAGATAGATAAATTGGTTGAACAAGGGATTTTAGAGCCGTCCAAGAGTCCCTGGGCGCCCCTGGTGTTACTTGTCAAGAAGAAAGATGGCACCAGTCGAGTAGTAATTGACTACTGGAAGTTTAATAGCATCACAAAAAGGATTTGTACCCGCTTCCACGAATTGGTGATGCTTTAGATCAACTAGGCGGTGCCATATATTTCTCTGCTATGGACTTGATATTGGGGTACTGGCAAATAGAGTTGCCAGCGGTGGGACAATAGAAGTGTGCTATAATCACCTCAAAGGGGCTGTTCCAGCCTACACGTATGCCACAGGGTTTGTGCAATGCCCCAGCTACGTTCCAATAGGCTATGACAGTATTTTAGTGACTTGAAGCTGTCTTGCGTCCTAGTCCACCTTGACAATATTAATGTGTTCTTGCGGATGTTCATGAAACATCTCAGCCACCTTGAACAAATGTTCTACTGACTTGATGATGCTAACATAAAAATTAAGCCAAAAAAGTATCACTTTTAAAAAGCAGTTGGAATACCTCAGGTTTGTGGTAGACTCCAAATGGATTAGTCATCAGCAAGAAAAAGTGAAAGCTATATGAAAGATGACTCGGCTGGGTAACAAGTGAGTTATCCAGGTTTTTTTGGGATGGTCGGTTACTATTGACAGCTTATTACCAACTTCAATTGTATTGGGACTCCGTCTTTGAGTTATTAAAGAAAAACTCTTCCTTTGAGTGGACTGACTGTTGTCAAAATGCTATTGATGTTCTACAAACTGTGTTGGCTAGAAAGCCTGTTTTGCAATACTCAAATTTAAAGAAGGAATTTATTGTACTTTTCTTTCTCGTTGCAATCACTTTTGCAACCTATTCAATTCAAGTCTGAATCTAGTTTGATAATATCACAGAGGAGATTAGTCTGCGCCCATGTCAGGGAGCAGTTGCAAGTAAAGTAAGAGGAGCAGGCGGAAGGCCCGCGGCCTCAGATGTTCAAAAAGGCCCCGGAGAAACTGGCGGGATAGACAAAGATTTTAAAAAACTGGCATGCACTATTTCCCTGGAAATCCTCGCATGGCAAGCACGATGCAACCAGTACATCAACACGCCACACTCCCAGCCACTTTTGTTGGTGGAATATGGAGTCCGCATGTTTCTGAACATCCAACAAACGGCCTTATGGGATATTTTTGTGAAGATGTGCACACCTTTTTCCTGACCGCGGTGTATGTCACACCTCACTCCATATCACGTGGTTGGCAAGACCTAGGTTTCAAAAACAAAGAGGCAGCAGATGAGGCTGCTGCGGTGCATGTAGTGGTTGACCTCCCCAAAGGGCAATGGGTCATCGAAACCAAATGCACTAGATGGACAAAATCAAACCAAATTTTCCTCACATTTGACTTTTTGCCTACTACGGTAAAATGTGACATTTTGGAACAACACCTGAAAGATGGTCTCGCCATATATAGTGAAATACAATCTTTCAAAATGCAACGCTTCACGCTGATGCCACACCTGTGCACTTGCAAAGCCATCGCAGTTCTGACCCCAACTGAGGAGATCTTAAAGGACCTAACCCAGATCCTGCACTCCACTTTTATTGATATTTCAGGGCATACCACCCACCCATTCCAGGTGACCGTGGACAGCGCGCCCCCCATCTGCACCCACTGTGACGCATTCAGCCATAAGGCGCATGCATGCCCCACCAAGGAGGGCGTCACATAACAAGAGCACCCCTCGGCAGCCATGGGCAGCGGAGAGGCGCACTATGAACCAACTGCAAGCACCAAAGAGGCTTTCCCATGGGGAGCACAAGGCTGCTACTTACTGGTAAAGCCTATCTCCCCGCAAGAGAGGAAGAAGGCCAAGCAGGCCCGTAGGGCTGTGGCCAAGGAAGCAGCCAAAGCCACCACTGCTATCCCACACTCCCAACGCCAGGAGGACATTGAAACCTTCGCGGTGAAAGCAACTCAGGATTCCATCAACCAATCAGATTGGGAAGCCCATGCCAATTGGGCCACTCAATCTGAGGATCTGATGGGGGACTCGATCTCACCCAATTGTTACACCCAAGCTCCAGAGGAAACCAAATTGGGGCCCATCCCAATTGAAAATTTTTTTTGACCCACTCAACGGTGCACTGAACTCATCCACACCGCAAAAAATTTGTCCGATGTCAGGGAAACAAAAAGCGAAGGCTAAAGTCAATGCAACTCTTTCCACAAAAATTAACAAAAATCCCAATAGTGTTGCTGCTAACACCCATGCTGCTGTGAAGGCCCATGGGGATCTAGAGGAGGCTAGTGGGCCCAGGTGCCTACCCCCTCACACCTAAGGTGCGATGGGGGAAACCTTCACTTTAGGGGTGTTGAATATTGCTGGACTCAAGGCCTCCCCGTCCTGGGCTTGGAAACTGAGTTTTTTACAACAAAATTTACCCATGGATATCCTGACCATCCAGGAGTCCCACTGTCCACGAGGTTCTGAGGAATCTTGGAAAACAATGCTCCTCCCATCCCTAACCTTTTGGTCGGAGCACTGTGGGGTGCTAATTCAGAAAAATAATTTTTCCAAATTTTTATTGTCATAAACCTTCCTCAATGGCTGAGTCCTCATTGTCACCTTCTCGTGGGCTGACGTGGTACACGCTATTATCAACATCTATGCCCCAAACGGTGCATGAGAGCATTGGGAATTTTTCTTGTTGGTCAAATACCTCCCACTATCCCCAGACCCTTTTGTAGTCAGTGATATGAACTGCTGGCTAAACACTCCAACGGACTGGTGGCCTTCCTCCTCCCACACCCCCAGGGCCACATTGAACTTCGCGTTCTAAAGGCCACCCTTGGGTTAGTGGATGCGCTGCCGCGGCAAGCCACACTGCTTGAGAACATGATGCGCCCCCACATCCACAATGGCCAATTTAAGGTCCATGTCCCACATTGACCTTATCCTTACGCCGGCGAAATTCCAACCCCACATATCCCACTTTAAAACAACAAAAATGGAATTCTCCAACCATCAACTGGTCTCAATAACCTACCACCTATTTGCCACAGCTGCTAAGGCCCCACATTAGTGCAAAATACGCCCCTACAAGCTTGCGTCGCCAGGATTTTCCACATGGGTGGAATCAGCAACTTTGGCAAAAGAGTTTGTTGCACCGTTTTGCATGGACCTCAATTCCACATGGGCAACTTTCAAAGATGATACCATCTGCCACTCTCGCCACCTCTCCTCCAGACGCTCATGAGCCACATTGGCTGTCATTTCGTGTGCTCTGGCAGAGCTGGCACACCTGGAGTCCAATATCCCAGCTACAGGATACAGCTCTGCATGGGGCCAGAAGTGAGCGGAGGCAGCCGCCCACCTCAACGCGCTCAAAAGGTAACACAAACATTAGGTTTGTGTTCAGTACAGGGCCAAACGCATCACGAAAGGTGACAAGTGCACCGCACATTTTTTAAGTAAATTTTCGCACCATGCCAGAGTGTGGCCTGCACACAGGTGTGAAGATCGGACGATTCCATTGCAGATACGCCAGCTGAAGTGGCAATCAAAACACAAAAGTATTACTCCAAACAAATTATGGACAGCCATTCATGGTGCACCAAACCAAAAATGCCCAGGCCCAGATGGCATTCCATATGAATTCTACAAAAAGTACTTCAAATATATATCCCCACTACTGCTGGCCTCACTTAACCAGAGCCTTTTGGAAACGCGCCTCCTTCCAGGAGGACAAGAGGCCTTCACCATCACACCTTTCAAGAAAGGGGACAAGCTAGACTTAGCCAACTGGTGCCCCATTTCTTTAACTAACACGGATACAAAAATTTTAACCAAAATCATGGCTAACCGTTTAGGGATTGTAGCATCTGTCACCATCTCCTCAGAACAATTCAGTTTCATACCCAGAAGGTCGATTTGGGATAACGTGCACTCAGTGGCTGAGTGTGTCAGTCCACAGCCTCTGGGGCACTTGTATTCTTGGACCAACAAAAGGCCTATGATAGAGTAAACTGGGAATACCTCAGGGCCTGCCTCCATCAATTCCGCTTACCCCCTCGCTTCATCAACTGGGTGATGCTGCTCACGGAATCTGCAACTATAGCAGTACGTGGCCCTGGCTTCCTAACGGTAGTAGTCCGCCCTCAAAGGGGCTTGCGACAAGGAGACCCCCTTAGCCCACTTTTATACAACTTCAGCCTTGACCCACTACTTTGAAACGCGAATGCCCAACTCACCGGGGTCTATGTGCCAGGCCAAGCCCCAGTCAAGATGATGGCATTTGCAGATGACTGTGTGGTTGGGGTGTTTAATAATAAAGATGCACGCGCACTTGAAGCCCTCATCCAGGAGTATTCCCGGGTAAGTAATGCTGCACTAAATGCCTCCAAAACCAAAATCATCCTCCTTGGTCGGTATCATAACTGCTGGGCCCCTGCAACCAGCGCTCAGCCCAGCCCATCTGCTCGCACATGCGCTCGCCCTCCCAGCTCACCCCACACCGCCCCACTGGTGCTCCCCTTTGTGCCACGCCCTACCATAGGGCTGGTCCACCATCTGGGCGTGTGGGTGGAGGCAGGCAGATATGCATCAGCATTAATGGAGAGTTGTATTCTAGACAACGTGACAAAGCGCATCACCTCCCTTAGATCCCACCCTACTTCCCTTACTGGCAGGGTCGTTTTGGCCAACTCTATGCTCCTCTCCAAAGTCTGGTTTGGAGCCCACGCCATCCCCTTCTCCCCATGCTTCTTTAAATCCTTGCATGCCCTGCTGCAAGGATGGCTATGGTCAGGTCGCCCTCCACCAGTATGGTTAGAGGTCATGTTTGGCCCTCATCATCATGGTGGCATGGGCCTGCTTGACTTCAGAGCCCATGCGGCCAAGATCTTGGGTACCTGGATTGCGACCGTCACCGCCCCTATGCTCCCCTCCCAACACTGGTCCCGCACAGCCCGCTCCAACTTCTCCCGCGCCTTGGGCCTCATCAATCCATTGAGCCCCCACTCCCTGATGAACTACCTGGCTTCACACCCATCGGCCACAGGTCCTCACGGTACTAAAACCCACTACAAACGAATCCTCCTCTCCATGCGGAGCGCTGAGTGGATAATTAGTATTAGTGGACATACAACCCAAAGAGGCCGCCCCTCACCCCAGTTCACACAAGAGGTACAGGGGCTACCCATCCATGATGGCGTGATCCCCACACGGCCCAAAGTCCTATCCAGGGTGGACTACCTGGACATGATGGAAATCCCTTACTCCATTGAGACCCAAAAAACTATCTGGAAATACGCACACCATCCTCTGTTGCAGCCTCAAATCCGTTCCCATGTGTGGCGCTGCCTGAGGCGGGTGTATCGTACAGCTGAGCGCTCTAACGCTTTACACTCATCCTGCGTCGTGTGTGGCCAGAATGGAACGCTGTTCCACCGCCTGGAGAAGTGTCCTACCTCTAAAGTGATATGGCGTGAAGTTCAACGTCTTCTGGGCCAGGATCAAACACGTAACTTCAGTCTGTCAAGAGATATGTTTGATTTACCAATGGCCTCCCCCCTTCCACCCTCCTCCAT
This sequence comes from Massospora cicadina, assembly GCA_022478985.1. Taxonomy (NCBI): domain Eukaryota; kingdom Fungi; phylum Entomophthoromycota; class Entomophthoromycetes; order Entomophthorales; family Entomophthoraceae; genus Massospora; species Massospora cicadina. Next base: position 156,025 of record JAKSZP010004103.1, read on the forward strand.
GCTCTGGTGGTTGCAATAGCCATGTGGACTATCCACACGATTGTCTTGGATGCCATCGCAGGCTCCACTCCCACCCTACCAGAAGCTGTCCACAGATTCTGGTCTCATTTGGTGGACCACTTTCAGGTGTGGATGTTTGGATACCTCCCACCACGTCGCTGACAGCTGGTCTCCTCCTGGTTCCCAGTTTGGTTCATCAAATCAGACCCTTTCCTCCACACGTGTTTAATTGTGGCTACGGCCCATTCACACGTTCCCTCCCCCTCCCCATAAGTGGCGTTCCCGCTGGCAACAAGAGATAGCATCGCTTCTCTGGGGTGCCTTCCATGTTACTAAGTTTTGTCTCTTTTGGGTTGACATTCGGAAGTGTCTATCCCCTGATCGCCTTCCTCACAATATATTTAAATTTAAAAGAAGGAATTTATTGTACAAATGGATGGTTCCCTTTCTACTGTATGGGCCGTGCTATCTCAAAAAGATGATGACAGTGTTAGCATCCTGTCGCATATAGTAGCTAAAGCTTAACTGGTCCTGAATGTAATTACACTGTGACCGTGCAGGAGTGCTTAGTGGAAATATATGCATATAAACATTTCTGGGTCTACCTCCATGGGGCTAAATTTAAAGTGGTCACGGACCATGAATCATTGTGGTGGTTTCAGAATCTGTAGGAACCTAAAGAGCGGGTTTGCACAATGGGCACTGAAGCTAAAAGCATATGATTTCATGATTCTACACCAGCCAGTGCAAAGCACCAGAATGTGGACTGTCTCACAATTGCCAACGGTCACCATTATGGAAGATTTGACAGACATAATGTATGCAAAGATGCTTTTGGTCTAATATCACAATGAGCCGCCACAGGAGATTAAAGTTCTGGATAGGCAGTGATGGTTTACATTTTTTGCTATGAGTACTATAGAAGCAAATTAAAGAATTGACGATAAGTTTCCCAAAACCTTCCACTAGACCAGCAATAATTATGGATGCTCATAGAGCGGTAGGTCATGGAGGGTTGCGGAAAATGTTGGAGCTCTTGCGACTTATTATTAATGGGAGAGTATGCACTTTGATGTGCTTAGATGGTTGTTTGTTGTCATCAGTGCCAAGTGGAGAAACCATTCCGCAAGAAGTCTACCTATCAGCTGGTTAATCCTAATTTCACATGGCATACTGTTTCTATAGATGTGGTGGGGCCTCTGCCAACTGGCGAAAACTGCTCAAAGTATATCATAATAGCCATTGATCATTGGACAAGATGGGTGAAATTAATAGAGATCAATGATTAGGGGCTGTCACCACCGCGAAGTTCATCTTGGAGGGTGTCATACAGTGACACAGCTGTCTGCAATCTATCCTCATGGCAACGGACCAATTTCGCGTTGCATATCCTACCCAAGTTGAATGAACTAATGGCAATCCGCGGGGTCTTTACTACACCTTACCACTCTGAATCTAATGGAATGCTGGAATGGGTCAACATAACATTGGTAAATATTCTCCACAATCATCTAAAGGATCAGCTTTCTAAATGGAGTACCCTATTAACCACTGCTGTCTTTGTGTACAATATTAGCTATCATTCATCAACAGGGAAAAGTCCCTTTCAATTACTTTATGGAAGATATACAGACTTTAAGACATTGCTTTATTCCTGTGTAGAGGATAACAGCATAATAGAGCCTCAGCACTATCTAACTACCTTAACTGACACGTTGATTAAACTCCAGACTGAAGTGTATCCCACTAGTTTGTCCAAGAAGATTTGGTATCAGGAGGCTGACCAATGTAGACGCAGCAGCCTCCCAAAGTTTGAGGTAGGAGATATTGTCCTGTAATATGACCAACATGGGTCTGTAAGAAGGAACAAGATTGCCAGCATAAGAATCAGACCATTTTTTATAATCAAGAAGACTAGTATTGATGCCTACACTGTTAAAAAAACTGCAAGTGGTTGTAATATCAACCAAGTACACATGAAGTTTCTCTGAGCATACAAGCAATAGGAGCTTATCGTTCAGTCAAAGGAGTAGTGTTGAGAAATTATTACAACTGGAAGATAAGTTATAGATCTGGAAGATTGTAACTTAGAGTCAAGGTGAGCCTTGAGATCGAGTGGAAGATTGTGTTGACATGAGGTGAATCAATTGAAGTATTCATGGTTCAGAAAATTGAAGGAATCCTGCCAAAACTTTAATGATATAATGAAACATCTAAAACACATAGCAAATAGGAAATTAATAATTGGGAGGATTATAACTGATTAAGAATACCAAGGATTAAAAATTGAGCGTGAGAATGAGAAAGGTGGTCTTTTGGAATAATAAGAGTTTAGAGAAGGATAAATTGAAAGTATCCATTAAGGTTAATATTTAAATAAAGTGGTATTGTCAGAACAATAGCTCCTTATTAAAGTATTCAATTATTATTTTTGAGGGCCGGAAATCATCATATCGCTCATCTGTTGCTCAGTGGGTTTCACCCTGTGCAACCAGTTCAGCGGAATTGACCAGGACCGCCAAAAGTTAACACGCCAGTAGACCACTTATACAAAAAATTTCAAGGGATTGGCTCCAAAATTATAATTAGAAATATATCGATGGTGTCACTCTACCTGATCCTACTTGAAAATTCATCTTTAATGGTTACTGGCATATGGGAGTGATCCCTGGAGAATGAAATTAAAATCATATCAGCTGGAAAAGAACATATTTATTCTACTATGGTAATCCTAATTTTGAGAGCATTGGAAGCGAGCAGGGGCCAGGTTAGGTCATCCTAGATTTTTGAGGTTCAGGGTAAGATCTGGTCTAAAGGCTTAGGGCAATGATCGCTTTTTTTCTTTCCTGGGTTATAGTTTTCATGGAAAGCTTGTGGGCCCTACCAGTAAGCACCATTTTGTCAGGATGCAGGGAATTAAATACTTACTGACCAAAGTTGATTCAAGGCCCCAAAGCACCCAGTGGGTTAGTAGTCCTAGGGGTAGCAAAACCTAAGATAGGACTAAGAGCTATATGAAAAACTAAGTTTATTTAGATGAATCCTTGAAGTGCTTATAGTAATTTAAAAGCTAAAAGTGATTTGAGATAAAGTGACAGGATAAGCGGAAAGCAGTAGAAGTCAGTTGAGATGAAGGGAGATATGAAAGTATATGCGCAATAAATTCCTAGTTAAAGGGCACTGTCAGCTTAGATTGTCAATACAATAGTAAAGTTTTTGTAAATAATAATAAATGAAGATTCATTTTTATACAGCATAAATCACCGGTTTTAGTAATAAACAATATTGTTATCAGGATCAATCCCTGATGATCATAGAAAAATAATTCAAATGAATTTTTTATAAATATTTTTGGGAATAATTCCCGACACTTTTAGATAATTTAACTCAATGTAATGAGGAGCAAAACTTGACATTCCCTAGTAATTAATTATTTATGAGTAGAGCCCCTAGTAAGAAGCTTCTCTCAAAAGAGGGTAAATTCTGACAGATAGGGCGCGCCCAAGGCCAGATCAAGTAAAGGCAGTCCCATTTGAGAATCATTTGGGTTTGGCTTTCCCAAACTTGTTGTGGCAGACTCACCTTCACTAACAGTAGGGGGGGAAGATCAGAGGGGCAATTTCAAATTAGAGGTATATAAAAAATTTGATAATGTTCATCATTGCCTTACTAATAAAAACAGAACTTTAACTAAGGAGAAATGACTTATGGCAATATGTGGAATTGCATTGGACCTGTTGGAGATGGCTTCTGGCCACCACCACCTCCTGAAACCCCCCTTGAACTTTTTCACCAACTCCTTGGTGCTGAGAACAGGGGGTACAGAGACAACCTTCAGGGTAGGCTGTCATCCACCTCTAATCAACAACCTGGGAAAATCACTCTGCTTGGTGAGGGGGTGAGCAGCATTTTTGGCCCCCTTTGTTCTGTAGGGATTTTCCCTATTGAGATACAGGTTGTTCTTTCCAAGACTTACAAATGCCTTGTGAAGCAGAAGCTTACGACATACCTTTCCACAAAAATATCTACAATCATGGAAACAACTGCAAAACAAATTTTTCAATCAAAGTTATAGAGAAATAGGGAAATCATAAAAAAAGTAACTCACAATAAAAAATGGACCTACCTTATCTCAGAAGTATGGCTTCATCCCAGAAAGAACATTTTTTGGAAACGTTTACTAATTCAATCACACTTTAGGGGAGCTTTATTGTATATAATGTGCGTCAGAGAAGAGACAGCCTATAAATGGATAGACTGATAATTTTTGTAACAATATTTCACAAACATGGCATCTCACAACCACTAATATACTGGATATTAAATCACCAAGTTAAAAAACACTATAATGTACTAGGTTTAGCTTCATGTCAATTTTCTCTTTGGAAAGAGATTTACTACAGGGTAACCCCTTCATCCTTATATTGTGTAACTTCTCAATGATACATTGAATTGAATAGTACAACAACTAGAGAGGATTAAATGTAGTGAAAAACATCTACCATAAATTATGGCGTTTTATATTTGACTGTGTAGTTTGAGTATCATCCACGGATGATGAAAATAATGTGAAGAATTTCTTCCCACCAATGGTAAATTTCACAAAGGAAGCTGTCATGATTCCAGTATAACTGAACGATAAGCCCTAGGTTGTTATGGCAGAAGTGGATAATCTGATGAGGTTTGATTTGAGTAGTGGTAAATTTGAGTGCCTCGAAATGAGGCAATATTGGGTTGTTGGAAAATCATCTCGGATTAGGCGATTGGGAAAGTTAAAAATTAAAGAATTACAGAACAAATGAGATGTGGCGAATTAAATTACTAAGCCTTATAAGCGGTAGTATCCAAAGTCACCACAATATAGGCGAGACATGATGATCAATAAGGGGAGGTTGTTAGTAGTTTAGAGAAAGCAGAAACAGCAAGAATCTGCTGTATTAAGTATATTAAATAAAGAGAGTTGTGGGAGCAAGTGCTCCATTTTTTAATTAAAAGTTTATTCTGTTGTTTCAAAGACAACAATCATCATATTGTTGGTCCTAATTGCTCAGTGGGTTGAACCCTGTGCAGAATCCATTGGCGTATCTCTTGAATACCGCCAATTTTAAAAACAGTGGTGCTCACTACAGGGGGCCCATTGATCAATTAAAACAAAATGATAAAAACTTAGTTGCCTGCTATGTTGTATTCAAGTTGTTCTGATAAAAACTCTACCCAACACTCTGGGTCTGTTGCCTATGCAGAGCTGAAACTGGCTTTGCTCCTGTGCTTAAAAATCAAGATGAGCTGCTCCAAGAGGTTTTCTACAATAAGCTGCCCCCATTTTATCGTGAAGGGAATATTCTGGGTACTTTAAGTAATTTTAAATTGCAACTGAAGGAGTTTTGGATCGATGAAAAAGTAAAGCTGTTGATTTCTTCCTTGGACATTGAAAGTACTGATCAAGTCGTCTGTTACCTTTCTGGCAGCTCCATTACATACCAAGAAGTTAAAGAGACAGTGCTGTGGTTGCTCAGTGGAACTGCAAAGATGTCACAGCAGAAGGTTGAATTTTTGACCATCAGGTTTCAGCGGAATGAGACCCTCACCACGTTTGCTGAGTGATTTACAGTGGAAGCTCACATGCTAATTGGGGCTGGAATTATATCCAAATCAGATGTGTGTATTGCAATGACTTCTGATTTAAAGCCATACCGTGAGTTACATAACTTTATGGCCCCACGGTTGGATGAAGATGTACCTTTTCTTAAAATTGTTCAGTTTTTGCACCGTATATCAGCCAACTTCCCTTTACCTAATACTGAGTGGAATCCTTCTGCTAAAATTGTGAATCTTACTTGAGGGACTCTGCTAGTCCAGTTCACATTCCACCAAGCTACCCTCATGGTTAAATATCCAACCCATAACTGCTTATCATCCCAGGCCAACTATCGATCTAAACCTGTTTATGCTGACCACTTCTAGACCAACTCTCACCGTGGCTTGTTTCACATTAAACAGGGATGTGGACCCTATGAGGTCAGCTGATTCAAGTGCAGTTGACAGGGGCATCTGGCATGGTGGTGCCCTAATAAATTGGTCTCTTGTGTACAACCAGAACAGTATGACCAGGGAAAAGTTAGAGCGGAAAAGAGAAGGGACTCTCTATCTCCACTATACCAGACGTCCCACCTGAATTCAAATTAGAATATTCAGCAGAAGTTCCCTTGCACAATGAGTCAGTTTTATATCAGCAGTCAGCTGAGGGAGGTGAATGTTTTGACACGAGTGCAGTCTGCGGCTATGGCAGAAGAGGGGTCCCAGATGCAGGTTGAGCCGTATGCTTGCCAAATGTTGAACCAAGTAGCACCCCTGAACAGCTAGATCCCTCCTTGGATGCACCTTTGCAAGCAGTAAGAGCCACTCTTCCAATCAAAACTATTATCAAACAATACTCCAGAATTGGTAAGGGAAATGTGTGTTTCCTTAGAAACAGGGACTCCTTATATGTCCATGTTATAAACAGTTAAGATACATCTTACTCCAAATATACTTACTGTGACCTTGTTGTAGCTAAGAACCGAGTTCCTGACATCATAGATATCGGTGCCCCTGTCAATATAGTCTCCACCAAATTGGTGACCAAGTTAACCTTAAAACGAATGTGGGACACCAGATGGTATATGGCACTTCTGGAGTGGAAAATACAGTTTCTGAGGGAGCATACAGTGCGCTTTCAATGTGGTTTGTATATTGTCATGGTAGCCCCAGCTATAGTGTTACCATATAGCCATTTCAATCTGCTAATTGGAAATGCTTTTTGCAACACTATGGGACTTCCATTGACAAAAAGGGGGACTTTAAATATTGGGGGAGGGAAACCCAATTACTTTTCCTCAGGGGGTTCCAAAGACCCAGGAAGAGGAATATCAATCAGCTTATAGCAAGGAAAACCCCTTTCACACCACGATTAAAGGCAAAAAGGGGTTTCCCCAACAGATTTTAAAAATCAAGGCTGTCAGAGCCACCTTTATCATTCCCTCTGGGGACGTT